>QGSO01000362.1:855567-881575 GCA_011037825.1 Carya cathayensis | reverse complement strand
TGAACTTTGAAAATATTAAAGATGATTGATTGTCATCTTTCACATGTGCATGTTTTATTTGAATAATTTCAAAAGTGATTGATACTTTTCTTGACTTATGTAAAAGGAAGATGTCTTTGTTTGAAAATTTTGAAAAGTAAAGTGTGCTCCTTTTGTCATATGCAAAAAGTAAAATATTAGGTTTGAATTTTTTGAAAAGTAAAGTGTGCTCCTTTTGTCATATGCAAAAAGTAAAAAATTAGGTTTGAAATTTTTGAAAAGCAAAGTGTGCTCCTTTTGTCATATGCAAAAAGTAAAAAGATTAGGTTTGAAATTTTTGAAAAATGAATGATAATGTTTTTGACATGTGAATCTTTTTAAATTTGAATATGAAGTCTCATATGCCTAGGGGTGTAACCGGTCCGGTTCGGTTCGGTTTTGGATAAAATTTAGGACCGAACCGGTATGTACCGGTTTTGTATTTTTCAAAACCGATTACGCACCAGTTACCCTCCTAAACTGATACTCCGGTTTTATCAATTTCCGGTCCGGTTCGGTCCGGTTTTACCGGTTTTAATGTACTATATAAATATTTTATAATATAGTATATAATACTATAGTGATAATATATTGTAGTATATTATAATATATATTATAATTGTATTATAAACTATAATGATATATTATAGTATATTATAATATATAGTGATATAGTATTAGTATAACTATTAATATGCACTATATAATATTAGTATAACTATTAATACAATAAGCAAAATGATATAAGATTTTAAAATTTAATATTATATTAATTAGTAATTTTATCATATAATACAAAACTATTTTATATATAGTTATATATTATATATAATAAATACAATATAAAAAATTAAAATATATATATAAATCGGTCCGGTCCGGTCCGGTTTTAGAAAAAGAAAAATTGAAACCGGACCGATTTTGACCGGTTTTAAGAAAATTAAAACCGATACCGGACCGAACCAACCTCGGGACCGGACTGATGCCACCGGTTTGGTTCAGTCCGGTCCGGTTTACCGGTTTATCGGTTTTTTTTTACACCCCTACATATGCCTATAAATAGATCATTTGAGAGCTTCACATTCACAACACCAAGAGCATACAACTCTCATTCAAAGCTTTCATTCTCTCTTCTCTAAGCATTGAGCCTTAACCCTTGTTCATTTTGAGAGATATAGTTTGTGCTTGTATTGTTCTTATTTCACTCATTGAGGAGTGTTTTCTGATATCCTACCCACTATCAATTCTTGTATCAGTAAAAGGGTGTGTACAACCCTTGTGCGTGTAGAAAGTGTTCTACACAGGGAATCGTTGAATCACCATGTGTAAGGTGATTGCAAGTGTAGAGGGTGTTCTACACGGATCCTTTGTAGCGGTGTTGTTCAAAGGTGTAATAGGTTTCTATCTCCACCTGAAAGAGATTGAATAGTGAATTCGGGGATTCTCAAGGGGTAGCTTGAGGCGAGGACGTAGGCAGTGGGGCCGAACCTCGTTAACATACTGAGTTTGCTTCTCTCTTACCCTTACTCTTTATATTTATTCTGTTTCATATTTTGTTTATATTTTATATTGTATATTTGATTTATAATTGTTATTTTTTTTAAATACAACTCAATTCACCCCCCCTCTTGTGTTAGTCATCTGGGCAACAATTGGTATCAGAGCTAAAGCTCTGTTATAAGATTAACTATCTTTTGAGTTAAGATCTTATGGCTAACATTGCAGCTTCATTTGGTGAAGGTCAATCTAGCAGTCGGCCTCCACTCTTTTGTGGAGACAATTACTCATTCTGGAAAGTTAGAATGAGAATATTCCTTCAGGCTCAAGGTCGAGAAATTTGGAAATGCATTGTAAATGGACCTTATATTCCAACAAAAGTGGTTGATGGAGTAAAGGTCAAAAAGGAAGAAGATGAGTTTAATCGTGAAGACGATAGACTTTATACTTTGAATTTAACTGCTATGAATCTATTATATAATGCTCTCAATGGTAATGAGTTTAATAGAGTAATGACTTGCGCTACGGCAAAAGAAATTTGGGATAACTTGGAAGTTACTTATGAAGGAACTTCTCAAGTCAAGGAATCAAAAATTTATATTCTTACTCATGAATATGAAATGTTTAAAATGCATGATGATGAATCTATTTCTAGTATGCATACTCGTTTTACTAACATCATAAACAGCTTGACAGCTCTTGGCAAAGTTTATTCCAAAGTGGAGATAGTAAGAAAAATTCTCAACTCTCTACCAAAACGTTGGGAATCAAAAGTGACAGCGATTCTTGAAGCTAGAGACCTCAAGAAGCTCGAAGTGAATGAACTCATCGGGTCACTTATCACCCATGAGTACACATTAAAAAGAGGAGAAGAAGAAGGAAAGCCAAAGAAGAGCTTGGCACTTAAAGCTGTTCCTCATGAAAGTGAAAGTGATGAAGAATGAGGAAAATGACGACAAAGATGAAGAAGTTGCGATGATAACAAGAAGAATTCAGAACGTTCTTAAAGAAAAATAAAACTCCTCCGAGGAAATCCTTCAAAAAGTTCTCCAAGAAAGATTCAGGTAAAAATGATACTTTAATTTGTTATAAATGCAATAAGCCTGGTCATATCAAGCCAGATTGTCCTATGCTAAAGAAAGATCGAAACAAAGGCAAGAAAGCAATGAAAGCTACATGGGATGATGATTCAAGTAGCTCAGATAGTGAAGCAAGCAATGGAGAATCAGCAAATCTTTGTCTTATGGCTAAAGATGATATTGAGGTAACAAATCTTGATAATATTGAAGATCCTTCATATGATGAATTGCAAAATGTTTTAGAAGAGGTATATGAAGAATTTGAAAAATTGGGTATCAAGTATACTTCTTTGAAAAAGAAAAATTCTTCTTTAACAAATGAAATTGATATTTTAAGAAAAGAAAGTATTGTTTTGAAAGATCAAAATCTTGAGTTAAGAAGAAGAAAACTGATTTAGAAAATATTGTTGAAAACTTTACGAATGGAAAAAGAAATTTTGAAAAACTTCTTGGAAGTCAAAAATGTGTTTTTGACAAAGCAGGTTTGGGATATATGCCAAAACAAAAATACAAACCTTATAAAAACTTCTTTGATAATCCTTCTACATCAAAATTCAATATTCAAAATTCCTTTTATAATAATTTTGTCAAAAAAGGATACTATTATAATCACTCAAGTTCTTCATATATGCCACATGCTATTTGCAATTTTTGTAATAGAAATTGTCATAATTATCATGCTTGTCCTATTAGAAGAAAGCATACAATGACTATTAGGGCCATATGGGTACCTAAAAATCTTGTTTCTTCTAATACTAATAAATAAAGGACCCAAAGAATTTAGGTACCAAGAAAAATCTTTTTAATTGTTTTTATAGGTATGCATGAAATCCTCTACAAGTAAAAATAAAATGAGTTTTTAGAAATAAGAAAAATGAGTCCGGAGTCATAACTAGAAATAAAGCTCGACTTGTAACCCAAGGTTTCAATCAAGAAGAAGGAATCGATTATGATGAGACATATGCACCAGTCGCAAGATTAGAAGCTATTCGAATGCTACTTGCATATACTTATTATAAAGATTTCAAATCTTTTCAAATGGATGTTAAAAGTGCTTTCTTAAACGGTTTTATAAATGAAGATGGTATATGTTGAGCAACCTCCAGGTTTTGAAAATCATTTTTCTCCAAATCATGTTTTCAAACTTACAAAAGCACTATATGACTCAAACAAGCTCCTAGAGCTTGGTATGAGAGATTCAGTGGTTTATTGATTGAAAAAGGTTTTTCAAGAGGAAAAATTGATATAACTCTTTTCATTAAATACGAAAATGATGATATTCTTTTGATTCAGATTTATGTTGATGATATAATATTCGGTTCTACTAATGAAAATATGTGCCAAGTTTTTGCTAAGACTATGCAGGAAGAATTTGAAATGAGCATGATGTGAGAACTTATATTCTTTCTCGGATTGCAAATTAAGCAAGCAAAAAGTGAGACATTCATCAATCAATCAAAATATATTAAGGAATTGCTGAAGAAGTTTGGGATGGAAGGTGCTAAGGAGACTGGAACACCAATGAGTCCATCTACTGAACTTGATAAAGATGAATCCGGTAAGCCAGTTGACTCAAAAGTATATCGAGGTATGATTGCTAGTGTGACGCCCCCAAATTCCGCTTGGGATTGAACGGACATTTGAAGCGTCGAGACATGCAACACAAGGTTACCTGCCCCCGTTCATGACATATAAGATGCAATGTTCCTAACATGCATCTAGCATTATGCAATATTCGCAGCGGATAATCTTTTTCTTTAGCAATACTATGCACCAAACTAAATATAATCATACATAAAGGCATACTAAAAAGCCGTGATCATCACACTAGTCCAAAATGGTTGTGATCAAAAGAATACTTGAGATACAACTCCAAAAGTACAAGTATTAACCTAAGTTAAATACTATACCATCATCAACATCGACACCGTGGCCTAGTCGACCGTATTCAGTTGGTCAGATTCCAATTCTCCTTTGGGTCCTGTAACAAGATCTACCATTCGGGGGAATGGTAGTTGGGACTACCACAGTGAGATTTGATTACAAATCTCAGTAAGTTAACATAAAACTCACACACAGGTTAAAAATGCATGCATGGCAGTAAAAGCATAAATGCATAATTATAGTCATACATAAACATAGTATAACTTGACATATAGCATGACTTAACCAGAACTTAAGCGTGAACTGAACTTGACTTAACATGGCATGAACTTAAGCTTAAAACATAACATGAACAAACAACATAACATGAACGTGAAACATAACATGGACTTGAAATATAGCATGAACGTAAACCTGCATAACATAAATAAGAACTTGAAAATAACATAAACTTGAACATAACATGTACGTGAGTATAACATAACATGGACTTGATCTAAAACTTGACTTATCATGTATTTGATCTGAAACTGGACTTAACATAGACTTGGAATCTTATTCAATTGTCTTGATTAATAAGTGCGTTAATACGTACTCCACAGTTGTTGTGGTCCCACGTATTCAAGTAACATAAAACATAATACGTACTCCACAGTTGTTGTGGCCCCACGTATTCTACATGTCACAATTGCTGTGTCTCATGTAGTGTATGCTCCACAGTTGTTGTGGCCCCATACTTCATGCTCCACAGTTGTTGTGGCCCCATGAATACACATAACATAAAATATAATACGTACTCCACAGTTGTTGTGGCCCCACGTATTCTACATGTCACAATTGCTGTGTCTCATGTAGTGTATGCTCCACAGTTGTTGTGGCCCCATACTTCATGTAACATAAAATATAATACGTACTCCACAGTTGTTGTGGCCCCACGCATTATAAGTAACATAAATATAATACGTACTCCACAGTTGTTGTGGCCCCACGCATTATAAGTAACATAAATATAATACGTACTCCACAGTTGTTGTGGCCCCACGCATTATAAGTAACATAAATATAATACGTACTCCACAGTTGTTGTGGCCCCACGCATTATACGTAACATAAAATATAATACGTACTCCACAGTTGTTGTGGCCCCACGCATTATAAGTAACATAAATATAATACGTACTCCACAGTTGTTGTGGCCCCACGCATTATAAGTAACATAAGATATAATACGTACTCCACAGTTGTTGTGGCCCCACGCATTATAAGTAACATAAGATATAATACGTACTCCACAGTTGTTGTGGCCCCACGCATTATAAGTAACATAAATATAATACGTACTCCACAGTTGTTGTGGCCCCACGCATTATAAGTAACATAAATATAATACGTACTCCACAGTTGTTGTGGCCCCACGCATTATACGTAACATAAATATAATACGTACTCCACAGTTGTTGTGGCCCCACGCATTATAAGTAACATAAATATAATACGTACTCCACAGTTGTTGTGGCCCCACGCATTATAAGTAACATAAATATAATACGTACTCCACAGTTGTTGTGGCCCCACGTATTATACGTATCATAACATGTCTTATCTTTCTTAATGTATGAGATATTAATTAATATCATATACTTTTCTAACATGGCGTATACTTGTAAATGGCATAATATGATTTAATCATAAACATTTCATGGCATACATGTATCATATGGCATACTTAACATGGCATACTTATAACATACATCATTGTATGGCAGAAAAGATTATTTAACAGATAATTATTCATGAGAGATTAAATCATACGTAACAGATAAACATGTAATGACATAGCATGACATGGCATATACGATAACATACATACATAAATTGTAGTTCCCTTACCCATCACACATACACAATAAACTGATAGTAAGTTAGAGGCTAACTTACCTCGATCGTCGCGTTCTATGAGAATAGAGCGCGAAACACGAGGAACTGCACAACAGCTGGAAGAGGAACACTCAAGTCCTTAAGATTTTCAATTCTGAACTCAATTGCCATATTGTGAGCACTTGCAACACTACGGGCAACGTGAGGTTTCACTATACTCGAAAGAGATAATTTGACTTCAGAAAACCTTTGCACTAAAACAAGTTCATTAAAATTATCAATAATAACCAACAAACAATTCCTTTCTCAATCCATATACTCTTAGCCATAGTCAACCACAAGATGACACCAGTCACCCCAGACTATAATCCATAACACCACTGCTTCGGGACACTGTCATACAGTTTCCCAACACTACACCATACGCTCCACACTTCTCTGCTACGCCATCCAACCCTTCGTGACACGCCATCCGGTGTATCACGACTTAGTACAGAGTACACTCACGTGAACTCTCTTCCATTCACACTACAAAACCCATCATTGCGATACACGTCTCACGGTGCATCGCTACGCGACACGGAGTACGCGCTACGCGTACTTCCTTCGCTACAACACTCATCAACACGATGCACATCACACGATGCATCGCCATACCACACGGAGTACACTACATGCGTACTCCCTTCCTTCTACGACCCACATCACTACAGCGCACGTCGCGCGGCGCGTCGCTGCATTACACAGAATACGCTACACGCGTATTCTCTTCACACAACCCGCCGTATCACATCTACGGCATCCATCTCACGCCTATACTTCACAGCACAGTCCACAAAACTACAAAATCAAGCCTAACACTTCACAACCACACTTCGTTTCACAACTACGCAGCGAACTCCACAAACACTAACTACACAGTCTACAGCCAACCAAATCAACTATGTTAAACATAAATAACTAAAGATAGAGGGTTAAGACGAGAGAGATGTGATTGCTGTCAGCTAGTATTATATTTGACAGCCAGTAGACCAGATATTATGTTCAGTGTGTGCTTATGTGCACGCTTTCAATCATCTCCAAAAGAATCTCATTTAATTGCAGTTAAGCGCATTCTTAGATATCTTAGTGGTACAATTAACCTAGGGTTATGGTACCCTAAACATACATCTTTCGATCTAATCAGCTACACAGATGCAGATTATGCTGGTTGTAAAATAGATCGAAAAAGCACTAGTGGAGCATGTCACTTCTTAGGTCATGCATTAGTTTCCTGGTTTAGTAAAAAACAAAATTCTGTTGCACTATCTACTGCTGAGGCAGAATATGTTGCTGCGGGTAGTTGTTGTGCTCAAGTTCTTTACATGAAGCAACAACTTGAAGATTTTAAACTCATGTATAATCACATTCCAATCAAATGTGATAATACAAGTGCTATAAATCTTTCAAAAAACCCAATACAACATTCTAGAACTAAGCATATTGAAATAAGATATCATTTTCTTCGAGATCATGTGCAGAAAGGCGATATAGTACTAGAGTTCACAAACACACACGATCAGTTAGCAGATATATTCACAAAACCTTTATCAGAAGATAGATTATGTATGATTAGAAGAGAAATATGTATGATGCATATTATGAATATATCTTAAAAGATAGATCAGAGTTCATAACAATAGAGAGATATTTTTTAAATTCTTTTAAATAAACTTGAGGTTCTTAGCCTGATGTTTGAGACGCTCATTCTCTTCATACAATATGTAACAGCCCGCTAATTCTTATCTCTGTACCATTCTCTTCTCTTTTCTTTTCACGCATAGTAGACGGCAAGACAATCCGTTTTGGATTCTTTCCCGACAGCAATCACATCTCTCTCGTCTTTACCCTCATCTGGAATCACGCGTATAGATTATCTTTTCCGTAAATCACGTAATTTGTTTTTCACCGACAGCTGTAAAATCATGAACAGTTTTATCCTAAGCGTTGTACCTCGATGGCGTTTTCCCGGATCTTATCCATCGAATTTCAAAGTATTAGATAAGCTTGTTTTTAAAGTAGCACAATTATAATAATTTTATGAGCTCTGAAAATATTATAATTGTGGATAATTATTTAGATTAAATATTTTAATTGTTTTAAGATATTAAGAGGTTTAATTTTACGTTGAAAATTCTTATTTAAATTTAAGTGTTTTATGCACTTTGATTAATTAATGATACTTTATCATTTTATATAATGATGAAGAAAATATTATTTTATAAACCTTAGTTTATAAAATAATATTCTATCTTAATTCTTCTCAGTGTAGTAATTAAGTGTTTTATTAATTTAAATGATTTTATCCTCTTCGATTAATTAACGGTACTTTATCATTTAATATAATGATGAAGAAATATTATTTTATAAATTTTAGTTTATAAAATAATATTCTACCTTAATTCATCGTAGTGTTTTATTTAAAGTGTTTTATTTAAAATAAGTTTGATAACACGTTATCAGCACGAATTGCTCTCTCACTTCGACTCTCTCTATCTTTGAAACTCTCTCACATAACGCCAACAACTGCACTAGCCATCCGAGGATGAGGATGAGAAACCGGTTGGCGAGTGCGAGGGCGTGGGTGAGGAGAGAGACATGGCTCCGATCGGATCTGATCGGGACGGAGAAACACTGTGTTTCCCAAAACGATGACGTTTCCTGAGTCGTCTAACGTCTTGGCAAACTCGAGGCCTTGATCCTCGTTCTGATCACAACCTTCGATGTAGATTCGCACAAACTCAGAGTACGAAATTGAGCTTTTCGGGATCTCCCTGAGCTTTGCTTTCAGCTTCTCCATTTGTGTGAGCCTCAGGATCTTTTTCACATCGTGGACGGAGACGAAGAAGAACCGAAAAAAACGTTTAAATCATTTAAACTTCACCTCTAACCTTAGTATGAAAATTTAGCTAAACATATTTATTACAAATGCTATAGAAATTAAATAAACATTATCCATGATAAAACTAAAATAAAACACAAGCAAACAATGAAAACAACTTATATCATAAAATAATAATGAAAAGAAACTTGAGCCGAAAAGAACTCCCCTCCGTTTCAGTCCGTCCCGCAGCTCCAAACGAAAAATCACCCCTACGCTTGCTTCGTCTGTTCGGTACTCAAGTCCAGCATCACGCACCAGTCCAGCCCTGCCGAGAACTCCAATATTTACGTCGGTTCACTTGCAGAACGCTCCAAGTCTCACTTGCAGAACACGTTCTGCTTGCCTGCCTCCTTCACGTGAACCTGCTGCTCCTCTACGAACGTTCCGTCTGCTGCAGTCCAGCAGCTCCTTTCCGTCTTCACCTGGTTCATTTTCCCTCCAGTTTCATCCATACGAAAATGAAATATGGTTCCGTAGCTACTCTGTTTCTCTCACTAAAAACAAAGCAGAAAACAGCTAGAAAATAGCTCTCCCTTCTCCTACGTAAACTCAACGTAAACTTCCTTCTTTATTTTTTTTTCAGTTCCTCTCCGCCTAACGTCCAGCTCCCCCAAACTCCAGCCTGAACGTACCTTCCTCAACTCCAGCAAAATTCATGCACCGAAAATTCATGCCACTCTCAACTCCGACGCTCAACTCTCCACGTCTTCCCTCTCTTTCAGCAACATCAAACCGACACTCTCTTTTCAAGGTGCATGACACCTCACGTTCACTAACTTCCCTTCCACCTCCCAGCCAAGTCTCACTCCAGCCAGGAGGGGAAGTCCCCCCTCCAGTTCTCTCAACTCCCTCTGCTTCTTTTAAAGCCTCTGCATGTCTTCTTTCTCCCCTCAGTTCCGTAAATCACTCCACTATGTTCTTGTCCAGCCTTCCAGCCGCCAAAGATCTCTTCCTTTTATTCCACAAGCCAGGAGATCACTGAAAGCTCTCTCTAACTTCCAGCTAGAAACACGTTTCCGTAAATGTTGACCCATGTACCAGCGTACGTCCAGACCCAGTTCTCTCTCCTCTCTTTTTATTCTCCTTCCTTCACGTCTGTTTCAGTCCTTCACGTCACCCAGCTTTGGCTCCATGTTTGTTTCTTGTCCGTTCCTTCACCTCTTTGTCCGTCCCCCTCAGCCCACGTAAACTCTTCTCTTTTGCTTTCGGTTTGGTAGCTTGCTTTCCGTTAATATTGAAAGGTTCGCTGTCCAATTGCAAGAGCCACGTCCAACTCTCCCAAGCTGAAGAAAAAAAAACTCTCCCACGTCAACTCTCTCAAGCCGACGACAACTTTTTGCATGTGCTGTCCACCGAATTATTTTTCCACTTAAAAACGTGTTTCCGTGATTTTCATTTTCGCCGAGAATTCTCTTATGTTCAAAGTCTTTTTTTTCAACTGTCCAAATTCACCGCTTTGAAAAACTTTATAACATGCGCTTCAGATCAGAACTGGATCTCGTGAATTTTATTTGAACTGAAAAAAAATAAAAATAACATTCGAAATAAATTAAAAGGGAAAATAGATTATTAAAAATATATTATATATGTGAGGAAATATTTTTCAATTAAATCATAGTTATAAAATTAAGCATAAACATGATATTAATCAATTAAAAATCACAACTCGAATTTATGCTTATTAACTATTTTTCCATCTAAAACCAATAATAATGTCACGAAGCAATTGAAATACATTGGTTTTAAATAGCTAAAATATGCAATTTTACAGCTCAAACACCATACTATTATTTTCTTGCTGCAACATGGCACCAATGGCAGCTGCAGAAAGGACAGGAGGTTGAGGTACTGAATACCTCATGGATGCATCTAGAGGAATGTTAGAAGAATGAGCCATGGAGAGAAGAATTGAAAACTTAAAGCGAGAATGTTGAAGGAATGCAGATGAGTTATAGAGATAAGAAGAAAACTTGATGCGGATTGGATGAACTTTAAGACTGATTTTATAGAGATAGTATAAAGAACAAGACGAGCTATCATCCAAGTCAAAGAGCAATGTGATTTTTTCCCGATCGGTGAAAATGACATTTTTTAGAAACTCAGAGTCTTCAATCTCGTTTGTCAACAAACCTTTAATCATTGCATGCACATGTGAAAGATAACAATCAATTATCTTTCAAAATATTCAAATTTAATTTTCAAAAAATTCATGCACATGTGGAAAATGTATTTTAATGCTTTATGATAAAATATTAATTTTTGAGCCTTAATCCTAATTTCGAATTTTAAGAGATTTACAACATTTCTCTATGACTTTAATGTGAACTTGTTTCCTTCTTGCTCATACTTGGTTCCTTGATGTGCTTGACTCCATTGTGTGGACAAATTGAGCTTGAGACTCATTCATTCTTTGAATTCATTTGTTATCATCAAAATCCATGTGTAAATATATAATTACACAAAACTTGAAACCTTAGGTTCAACACTTGTCTATTGTTGTATGATCGATCTTCTAAAGTTACTTGAATTGTTAAATGTGTAAAATCTTGGGCTCCCGTAATTTTGCAAGGAAAGAAAATACTTGCAGCAGTCTTCTCTCTTCCATCCATTTTCTGACGGGCATGACCTTATCATTTTCTTCTTTCCACTCATTAGCCACCACAGTTGCAACTCTGTTTGCTAAAACTTTGATTCTTGCTAGTTCTCTTTCAAGAGTCCTCTTTTCCTCCTGAGAATTTGGAACCATTTATAGAAATTTGAAAAAGTACAAGATACTGTAACCACCTTATATAAGCATGACACATACATTCAATTCTTCCATCTGCTGTTTGTAGTCAAGAATGGAATTTGCTGCAGCCCCACCAGATAGAATGGCCTCCTCAAGCTCTTGAATCGTTTGACTAAGCTTTTCAACCTCTAAAACCTTTTGGCAATTGGTTTTCTCTAGGATTCTGTTCTCCTCCTGCATGTGGTATTTAAAAAACTTGGTTAATGACTCAAAAGCTTGCTATTTCCATCAACAAAACTGGGTTTGATGAAGTCATGCCTGGCAAATTTCAATCTGTCTTTTCAATTCGAAGTTATGATTTTGAACTTCCTCTATTATTAAAGCCCTATCTAAAGCACTTCTCAAGATCTTCTCTGCTTCAAGTAGAGCTGATTCTTTTGACTTGGTGAGATGTTCCATAGTCTTCTTATCCTCTTGTAATGCCTGCAATCTGGAAGGCCAAGAGTAGTGGAAAAGTGCATACAATGTGAGCCATAAAAAATGTCCATAAATTGCATTGGCTTTAAAAAAAAAAAAAAAAAGGTCATTTTGAAGTTTAAATTGTCATCTCTTACCTCATTTTTGTACATTTTGATTTCAGCTTCAAGAGGAGCAATGTTAATATATTAATATATTGATTTCAGCTTCAGCTTCTAATATGCGTTTATCATTACACAAGGGGAGTTTCTAACTTATATATATATATATTAATAACTTAATATTAATGTTTATGTTCAAGATTAGAATTTCATATTATATCAATTAGCAATTAAGTATATAATTAGCAATTTTATATTATATTATATAATATAAAAATTATAAATATATATCCGTACAGTTTGCTAATATGAAATTCGACACTAATTTGGGTCCAGTTTTAATTTTTAAGAACCTGTACTGCACCGGACTACTTACAAACTAGACCGAAATTGATTAGATGAAAAAGTTAAGTGATGATTAGATGAAAAAATTAAAAATTTAGAATCGATGAAGTATTTTGTATTTGAGTGATATTTGGAAACAAAGTATCTAAAAATATTTTTAAATACTCAAGAACAATTGTGTGCCCAAACAAGCCATAAATTTATGGCATGTTTGGAATTGCGGTAGGAAATAGAACTTTTCGTAACAATGCTTTTAATTAAAAAAAATTTACTATTAAATTTTTTTTTTTTACTATTTAATAAGGATGGTGCTTT
Organism: Carya cathayensis; assembly: GCA_011037825.1. Classification (NCBI taxonomy): domain Eukaryota; kingdom Viridiplantae; phylum Streptophyta; class Magnoliopsida; order Fagales; family Juglandaceae; genus Carya; species Carya cathayensis. The sequence goes on along the minus strand of QGSO01000362.1, from coordinate 868,330 downwards.
ACCCATCTAGGGGCATTTGGCCCTCTTTTCGTACATTTTTTTTTATATCCTTAAACTTTTTTATTTTTAAAAATCATAACATCATTTAAGAAACATGCACTTAAAATATGCATGAAGTAATAATTATAAGCGTGAGTTTTGAAATATATATGTGTGTGTATCCCCTCAAGATTTCTTGTTTGTCCCTTATATATATATATATATTATGAGAAATAATTTATACAGTTTTAGAGTGCAAATCTGATGCAATTGTATTGAAAAAAACTGGTAAATTTGATATCTACAAAAAAAAAGGTTATTATAGCAGACCCACTTTTTTCAAAGTAAACGAATTTTATAAACTCTAAGATTACTATATTTAACATTAGTATTATTTTCTACGTTCTTTCAAGGCGTATTGTCCTTGTTTGCAACACATGACTCTAAGCTAGAATGGTGTTTGTTAGGGGGTATTTTTGTCAAGGCCTAAAGCCCATAATATTACCCCAAGCCCATTACTTTGCCGGGCCCCAAAAAGGCCTCCCTTGGTAGCCCGGGGCGGGTCCTAGACCCATGCGGGTCGGGCATGCTCCAGACCCATGTGGGTCAAGAGTATTCATTAACATTGAGATGGGACGTTGCAGAAAGGCGCGAGAAACCATGATTGGGGAAAATGGTAGAGACCGGCATCAGGCAATTCTACTAGAGACCCACGCCACATTAAATGACTGACACTAAGAAAACCACACCGCATTAAATGCAGTATGGCTGTGGAGACTCTAAGGAGATACGTTCCTCTATGCCAGAACACAGGGCATGGCCCTCATGACCTGAAAGGCAAAGTATAATGGTTGTCGAGAACTACGAGATAAAAGAGAGGATGAATTCAAGTCTGTTGTCAATTATATACAACTGTTGTCTTCTTTTTTAAAGCATTTTGATCTCTACTCTTTACTAACTTTGGCATCGCAGGTTCCCTGGGCCACCGCAGGGCCACCCCTCTCTCGCCTCAGGATCCAGCACAAGTGAAGACCTGTGCCGCTAAGCAACCCGGCCCAAGGTTGTACGAAACATGATGTTAAGATTTGGCACCTTCTATGGAATTCAACTAATCTTACGGTCGAGCGTGTCCTTCGTATGCCTGCAAGGACCCATTCTCAGCTAGCACGGGAGCAGGACGAAGGCATGGCAAATGGCACGGAAGCAGGGTTGGTCACTATGAAGCAGCTCATCGAAAGGCTCAATAACGAAACGAAGGACCTTCGGGAGGAAAACCAAGCCCTCAAGGATAACTTCCGCGACTCGATACTCCAGGACAAGTTGAGTGTCAACGAACACCATTCGAGAAAAGAGGAAGAGGGCAACAATGCCCATAACGAAAGGAAACGCATGCCGCAGGACCTGCATAACCTTCAAGGAAAGTATGAGGAGGTATTGAGGAAAATTGGTAGCTCGTCCTCAGTAGACCAATTATTGGTCAGCACAAGCCCGCATTGGGTGATGGCGATCCCATTGCCACCAAAGTTTCAAGTCCCACCCATGGAAGCATACGATGGGACCTGAGACCCGGTGGAGTACTTCGAGACCTTCAAGGCCCACAAGATGCTACACAGGTTTCCCAGGTAGGTAGCATGCAGAGCCTTCCCGCTGACCTTGAAGGGACTTGAAAGAACGTGGTTTGGCTCCTTGGTGCCTGGATCCATTGAGAAATTCAACGAGCTGGCCCTCCTATTCCTCACTCACTTCGTGGACAACCGAAGACGAAGACGCCCGGCCGCTTACCTCCTCACCATCAAGCAGAGGGAAGAGGAGGGCCTGAAGACTTACCTGGCCAGGTTCAACAAGGAGTGGATGACTGCGGAAGATCATACTAGCGGCGTTGCTTGGAGGGGTCTGGCCCCGATCGATGTTCAAGGTAGAGCTGGCAAAAATGACCCCTACCACTCTCCGAGAGTTCATGGATCAGGCCGAAAAATTCATCAATGCAGAGGATACCCTCCACGCCTTGACCGAGCCTTGGTAGAAAGAGGTCGAGGGAAAGCGCAAAAGGGCAAAAGGCCTTGACCAAAGGCTCCACTCGGGAGAAGATGGAACCCAAATAGCAGGAGTCAAGAAAGAAGGAGCCTGCTGTGAGAGGCATGCGACACAAGTCCGACCGTTCGAAGCATCCCCGAACTAAGTCCACTCCTGTAATCTTCTTTGGGGAAGCTAATGAGGAACAGCTACTCTATCAGCACGACAATGAACTGGTGGTCACCATGCAGATCGCCAACTTCACAACTAGAAAAATCCTTATCGACAACGACAGTTCGGCGGACATCTTGCTCTCGGATGAGTTCATTCTCATGGGGATAGACATGGCTCGGCTCCAACCAGCCCCAATGCTGCTCAAAGGCTTTTCAGGAGAAACGATCCAGTCGGTGGGGACTATCGCCCTTTCAGTTTTGGTGGGCAACCCACCCCACGTCACCTTGGTTATGGTCGAATTTCTAGTAGTGAAGGTTCCTTCCTCCTAGAACGCCATCATCGGCTGCCCGACACTCAACCAACTATGAGCCATCACCTCCACCTACCACCTAAAAATCAAGTTCCCTACAGTTCAGAAAATCGGTGAGATCCGGGGAAAGTAGGCCTCGGCGTGGAAATGGCATATGTAGGAGCTGAAGTCCAGTTGGAGGGAAGGGACAAGCTTCACGGGCATGCACCAATCTTGAAGTCATGACAGGCTCCCATCAGGATGCAACTATCCCGACTAGGAGGGAAGAGGAGGGGTGTATGCCAAGAAGAAAGGACAACCGGGGCCCTTCCCATTTTCTCACATTTTTATTTTTTGTCTACTTGCTTTGTAAATATGAACTTATGGTAGATTAATGAAAATGCTGGATCTCTTCCAGGAAACTTGCAAAACCAGTCCCAAACTGTAAATGACTACGATTCTTAGTCAATGAATGAAAGCTCTCCTGAGGGAATGATGGATCTCTCCAGAGGAACCACCTCGCGCAGGAAAGCTCCTGCAAGGGAATGCTCCCCTGAGGGAATGACGAACCTCCCCCAAGGCCATGCACATCGTGTGGAAAAGCTCCCCTAAGGGAATGACGAACCTCCCCTAAGGCCATGCACCTTGCGCGGGAAAGCTCTCCTGAGGAAATGCTCCCTTAAGGGAATGAACCAAGGCTCCATTGAGGGAAGGAACGAGCCTCCCCCAAGGAAATACTCCTCGTGTGGGAAAGCTCCCACAAGGGAATGCTCCCCTAAGAGAATGATGAACCTCACCTGAGAAACCACCTCGCTAGAGAAAGCTCCCCTGAGGAAATGAACGAAGGCTCCCTCGAGCATCCATCTCGCGTGGGAAAGCTCCCATGAGGGAGTGCTCCCCTGAGAGAATGCTCTTCTGAGGGAATGAAAAACCTCCCCTGAGGAACCACCTTGTGCAGGAAAGCTCACCCGAGGGAATGAACGAAGGCTCTCCCGAGGATCCACCTCGCGTGGGAAAGCTCCCATGAGGGAACGCTCCCCTGAGGGAATGAACGAAAGCTCCCCTGAGGGAATGACGAACCTCCCCTGAAGAACCATCTCGCACAGGAAAGCTCCCCCGAGGGAATGAACGAAAGCTCTCCCGAGGATCCACCTTGCGCGGGAAAGCTCCCACGAGAGAATGCTCCCCTGAGAGAATGAACAAAGGCTCCCACAGCATGGACGCGTCTAGGATCAGAGAATCATTCATCGTCGGGATCTACTCGGAGGGGATCCGAAGCCTCATCAGGATCAAAGGCTTCAATCAATGACCAAGCAGTAGACGATGGAGAGGGAGACATCTCAACATTCAGCTCTGGAGGGGGTTCCATCATCCGAGTTTACTGAGGTGCCCTATCCAGAAGAGCGCTCAAGAAGTACATATTGGCCACGTTTGCCTTTACAAAATGCCAGATGCATCCGCCGAGATACATGGGTTCATACAGAGGGGATCTTTCGCAGGGACAGCAAGATAAAGGGACTTAGAAGTTGCACTTAGACCCAGTAACTCCCCAACCCGCCGATGCCAGGAAGGCATTGCAGAAGAGGAAGGAGGGCCAACCATCTCTGCAGAGATGGGGAACGAGTCCCACTAATCGTCCTGGGAGCCAAGGCCTTCGGACGTTTAGACCTCCCCCCTTGGCTCCGGACAAATCCTTTTCCCCTTATCTTCGAGGAGGATTTAGTAGCCCGTTTCCTCGAAGAGTGCAACAAAGGATCAACCACCACACCTCGAGCAGAGGGAACGACATGACCCAACAGGAGAAGGAAAGCAGCTAGACTGTCTTCCCCAAAGAGGACCTTGGAGTGAACCAGGAGTGGGTGCTGAGCTGCCCAGTCTAGCACAATCGGGATGCAATGCACCTCATCCAATGTGGCCACAGGGCACACCGCCTTGTCGCCCAGCCTAACTCCCCAGGCCACCTTTATGCCCAACTCAGCCCGGGAAACTTATCCCACCGGGAATTCCCATCCTCGACCACCCACAAAGAAGAATCTACCTGTCCAATCCGAGACTTTGTTGTATCTCGACTCCAGCACAACCAACACAGGCGCCATTCCCCTGAAACTGCAGATCTCTCATGTTCCTCTTTGTACATGGTGAGTCAGGAGGAACTCAAGGTAAGTAAGATCAGCATTCTCTGGGTCAAACCTTAATAGAGCCCGCCGCCATAGCACACAACATCACATCAAAATCATCCAAGCATTCGGATAAAGGGCAATCTTAGCCAGCAGAAAAACATGCTAGGAAAAAGGGTGACCTGCGTCGCCGAGCCATCTACACTCACGACCCCTTCAAGTGGGTTAGGAACTTCCAGAGTAACTGAATCTGAAATGTGGTAGGTCAGCACCATGGATTGAAGACAAGCCGGGGTGGGCCTAGAGTGCCAGTGGCGACCCAAGAACCCTGGCTCTAACAAGCTAGCCATAGAGAGGTGCACGAAGGCAGTCAGGTTGGTGGATTTCTGGGAAGCCATCGGGGCTAGGAAAGCTAAGTTAAGTAAGGAAGGGTTGAAGTTACAAAAAAAAGGGGGGCACTGGGCACAACGAAAATACAAAAGGCAAAAGAAAGGTAACAATGTGGACGAAAGGGGGAGCGGATTTAAAGAAACAGTCTCATATTAGCAGAAAATGGGTAGCATTTGACAGCCTAACTCGTAGAGTATGTGAAGCGACATGAACCGTATCAGCACCCCGGTAGTAGTATAGGAGGAATCGGCATCGGACACGTGGAACGGCCACTGATCAGCCCATGCCACCATTCGATGACAAGAAGAGTGGTCAACTATGATAAGCAAGAAGCTATGAAAATTCCCATCAAGTCAACCTGATGAGAATTGGCGAGGTAACTGTTAGGGCATATTTTAGTCAGGGCCTAAAGCACATAATACTATCCCAGACCCATTACTTCACAGGCCCCATGAGCCTCAGGAATGCTGGCCTGAGCTCGTAAAGGCACCCCTTGGTAGCCCAAGGTGGGTCCTAAACCAGTACAGGTCGCGGGTAATCATCAACATTGAGATGAGACGTTACAGAAAAGCACAAGAAACTATAATCGGAGAAAATGGAAGAGACGGCATCAGGAAATTCTGCCAAAAACCCATGCTGCATTAAATGACTGACACCAAGAAAATCACGCCACATTAAATTCAGTATGGCAATGAAGACTTTGAGGAGAGGCGTCCCTCCGCCCCAGAACACAGGGCATGGCCCTCCTGACCTAAAAGACCATGTATAAAGGTTGCCCAAAACTGTGAGGTAGAGAGAGGTCGAATTCAAGTCTGTTGTCAATTATACACAACTGTTGTTTTCTTCTTTAAAGCATTTTGATCTCTACTCTATACTAATTTTGGCATCGAAGGTTCTCCGGGGCACCCAGGGCCACCCCTCTCCTGCCTCAAGATTTGGCACGAGTGAAGATACGCACCATTGAACAACCCAACCCAAGGGCATACGAAACACGATATTAACAGTGTCAACCTCCACAACTGTCAACATGTGTATTAGAAGACACTTAGGGAAAGCTTGTACGCTATGAGAATTTTCAAAATTCTTAAAATTTCTCATAATTTCATTCTTAAATATCAATCAAATATAAAATACTTTTTAATTATAAATTTTCAACGTTTTCATCTAATTATTACTTAATTATTATTCAAATAAAAAAATCAATTCAAATTTTATAAATTTCAAAATGAAACACACAAATCAATATAATTTTTATAAACTTCAAAATAAAAATTATGTTAAAAAATCATATTCAAACAATATTTTAAGGTTATAGTATTTTATTGAATTTTTTTCTCTCTCATCTTCCAAAACTCAACAAAACATTATCACTTCAACTATTTTGTTACTATTCACATAATTATGAGATATTGAAGTATCCAAACAAGCCTTTAAAATGACTCATATAAATGTTTTCAAATAGTAAATACTTATAAACAAAATTATTCGGGTCCTGGTTTTAAACATTTTCGAAAGTTCAAGATTTGAGGGACTGGACTAGTACTTTATGGAGCTTTTGTTTTAGGTGAAACAATGGATGGTGGAATTCGCATTCTTAGGCAATAGACCACATGCATGGATTCTATGCAGAAAAACGAATCATTTCCAAAAGACAAGGATTGCCGAGAAGACGATGCATTTGTAAAATTCCTGGTCACTCTCTCTCTCTCTCTCTCTCTCTCTCTCTCTATATATATATATATATATGTATAAATGTGGGTGGGTGTACGTGGGCTTTAAAAGTCTTATCTAGCTTGCTTGTTGTCTATAATTAAGCAAGTAAACCAAAAACAAAAGAACTGAGTTATTATCCGTTATTGAACTTTTATTTGTCATGAACAACAGAAATACAGGATCAGATATTCGACGAGAAGAAAAACTTGGTCACAATCAAAGTTGTATCCTACTGTCCGGAAAAGATTAAGCAAAAGATTATCTGCAAGGGTGGAGGCTGCAATCAGTTTGTTGAGAAACCACCTCCACCTCCCCCACAGGGGCCTCCAAGGCCTCCCCAGACTGTGGAGCTTGCGGGACGACCTAGGCCAGTGGGACCTCACGGGCCTGAGGGACCAGTTGGGCCTAAGGGGCCTCCTAGGGTTGGGCATGTGGGACCACTTGGGCCACCAGGACCAATCGGGCCTCCAGGCCCTCCTGGACCAAAGCCAGTACCATGTCGTCCACGTGAACCAAAGCATCCCATTGTTGTAACAATATGTTATCCACCGGCTGTTTATCCTGTCGTTGGGCTTCCAGTTACAATTGTCAAGGAGGGATGCCCCCATGGTGGTTGAGGATGCAAGTGTGTCGTATTGATTGTTATAGGCCTTGTAATGTGAACCGTTATGAGTACTGCAGTGAAGGAGATTCCACAAGATGCGCAACCATGTAAACGTAAGATCATCGATTATGTCTCTTCGATTATGTCTCTTACAATATTAAAATAATTAATGTGATCTCGCGTACGTACGTCGTATAATCTAAGATACATACTCATGAAATCTTGTACGTCCATTTAATGACTTGAATGAAGGCAATTTTTAATATAATGCATGCAGGCTGACACTGCATGCCTATGGTTATCTTTACTATATATTCTCTTGCATATGTATATCTAAACCTTTTAGATATTATATTTGTTCAAGTTTACAGTGTTTTGCATGCCTCAGAATTTACAGAATTGTTGCGGATTTTTCGTGCACAAGATAAATTCATATTTATTGGGTATTTTTATGATATCTCATATTTACGTGTATTTTTATTGAATGATTGTTTAAAATTATTATAATAAGTGGTTCTCTTATTTTAAATTAAATGTGTTTTCGTTGTATTGTTTTATGATTTTTAAGTTGTTAGATTTAAATAATGTGTTTTCTTGATATTAATAATTATTTCGTATTTAAATTACTCTCTAGATTGAATTATTTTATTGTTGGGCTTTAACTATTTTATGTTATTAATATTGAATTGCAGTGTTTTTATTTGGATTTTATTTATTTTATTGTGCTCTTTATTTTAAAATAGTTTATTGTTGAATTCTAATATTTTATTTTATAAAATCACTTTGTTTAAATTATTTCATTTAATTCGTTGTTTTAAAATTCATTTTTGTTGGATCAATTTGTGATCCCCAGTTGAAAAGACTTGACCTCACTTTTTTTTCCTTCCTTTTTCTTTTTCCCTTTTTTCTTTTTCCTCCTCCTTTTCTTCCCTTTTTCTTTCTTTCTCTTTCTTTTTTCCCTCCCTCTCCGTCCGTTTTTCGTTTAGTTGTAGCACCGGCGTGGCCATTACCGCCCGACCTTTCCTCTTCCCCTCTGGCCGGCAAGCTCCCCCACCCATTTTCAGCTCCTCCTTTACCACCATTAGCTCGCACGCCCCTCTCCAAGCCACATGGTTATATTACTCTTTCACCGCCGTCATTCCACCTCCAGCTACCACTTCATCACCGACCTCTTACATACCTAAATCACCCATTTTCAGCTCCGATCCATCACCGAAGTAACCCCCATGAGCTCAACTCTGTTTTGGCCTTTTTTCACTTCCACCACCGTTTTTGTTGCCACCCACGACCAACCATCACTTCCACTAGTTTCATAAACACCTCTAAGTCATTCTCTATCAATCTCAAGCCTTGGTTCATCCCCATTCAAAAGTGGGTATTTTTACAACCCACGGCCATAGTGTTTTTACACTATTACGTTGCTTTTCGTCCGCCTTTTGCAGCTCGTTAACCCTCCAAAAATTATTTTATAGCGCTATAAGTATTTTTCAAACTTTCTTATAAATTTAAATATATTTTTGCTTTAACAATAAATTGTGAGTGGAGGACAGAGTTATTTGTATGTTGGTTGATGTTGAGAATTGTTGGATATATTTATGTCTTGTCATTTGCATTGCATAGTGCATGCATGTACATGTGTTGAAAAAAGAAAACTGGATTTTCGTGTAATTGCATGTATATTCATGTGTTGGAACTTGAAAACTGGGTTTTCAAGCGAGAAATGATTTTTGGGTATATTTGAATGATTGGATTGACTGGTTTGAGTCAGACGTACTGTAGGGATGGTGGTAAGCAAGGACGGTGGTAGAGTCCCGCCTGTAATTCCTGCCTACGGTGCACACGGCGTAGGAATGGTGGTAAGCAGAGATGGTGGTAGAGTCTCACCTGCGATTCCCCCCTACAGATGAACTTGTAGAGATGGTGGTAAGCAGGGACGGTAGTAAAGTTTCGCCTGTGATTCCCGCCTACGGTGCACTCGTAGGGATGGTGGTAGAGTCCCGCCTGTGATTCTTGCCTACAGTGCTCTGATAGTTTGGTTAATGGGTCATTTTCTAAGAAAATGACGAGTTTGGATTTTTGGGCCATTATCTCGGATAATTGCGAGGAAATGCTTTAAAGGAAATGTTTTGGGCCAAAATGGAATTTTGGCGTACAGTGGAAAAATAATGATTTTTGGGACATATACATATGGCATCATGTTCATGCATATTGTTGTGGCATGGATATATTTTTAGCTTGAGGTTTGGTTGGATTATTACTTACCTGCGTTACCGTCTTTGGCACCGTAGACTTTGATGCAGATGCGGAGAAGGAGGTTGAGCCTGAGGAGGTGGCTCCGCCAGTGTACTGATTTGGAGTTGTATTGTTGGAAATTATTTTCCCTTGCCTTTATTTTATGTATTTTGGATTTGAGACAATGTTAAAAGTTGTAGTATTTTATTACGCTTGTTTTAAGCGAATTTGTATTTAAACAAAATTATGGTATTTAGTTGAAAGACTTTTATTACCACTGCGTTATTTTTATTGTACACATGTTGCATGTGCACACACTTGGCATTCAACGATGGGATGCATGACCCATGTTTTCATCATCCCGATGCCTCGATTTCCATGTGTCCGTACGTGGGAGTTAAGGGCGTCATAGGTGGTATCAGGGCAGTTCAGCTCTAGGTAAAACTATATGTCCCATAGGTGGAGTACCATAAATTTTTAAAGGCCTGATTTGAAATTATTTTATTTATTTAAATTGAATTGTTTGTTTTTATTATTGTTTTATTTGATTTGATTTTATTTGATTTGAAATTATTTTAGTACATTTTATTTTATTTGAATTGAAACTATATTATTTTATTTATTTGATTTGATTTGATTTTTATTTTGTTTTGTTTTGTTTTGTTTTATTTTGTTTGTTTTGTCCGGAGTTGAAAAGTGGGGTTAAGAGTTACGCTATGGTAAGAAGGCAGTACACTCAAGAATACCATTAATAGGCGTGAATATTTAGTGTAGTAGGCTTGAATTCTTAACGATGTGGTTTGCTTTTATGATGTCGAGACCTGAAGGGAATGTCATGGTATAAGTGATTTTTTGGAGTAGGAACTCAAGTCGCAATGAGGAGGGGAATTAGCTTTAAGTCGCTTAAGATGATTGAGGTCTTAGGTTCTGTAGAATTTATGTAATGAGGCTATAGAGTAGGCTAGTGTAGGATCAACGAACTTTAAGGATAGGTTTATGAGGATTTTATCTAAGGTTTGAGGCCTTATATTTATGTTATGAAATAAGTTTGTGGGGTTTATGGTGGTAGGTTCAACAGGATTTTGAGGGATTAATTAAATTGGAGGTTTTAGATTTTGCTGACTCGAATAAGCAATTTCGTAGCAATGAGGTTTTAGAATTTGCAAGCTTTATAAGATGATGTTTTAGATTTAAGTCCATTGATCTTGAGGATTTCGGGAAATGAACCTTATATAGTTTAAGGTTTTAGAGTTGCAGGCTTGAAGGGCTGATTTATTATAAGATTTGAGTTCTCAGTTTTGTAAACGTGGTGCGCTAGCTTGATCTATTCTGGAGAGTGATTAGTTTGTAACTATTAAAATGAGGTTGATCTGAGTTGAGTTATTGATATGGAAAATTTCTGAAGAGTATTTGTAACAGCCCGCTAAAATTTAGTCTTATCTCCTCACCCTTCTCTTTCTTTTTCGCACATATTGACAGCATGACAATCAGTTTTGGATTCTTTCCCGACAGCAATCACTATCTCTCTCGTCTCTACCCTCACCTGAAATCACGTGCATAATTTATCTTTTCTCGTAAAACACGTAATTTGTTCTTCACCGACAACTGTAAAATCATGAACAGAATTATCCTAAGCATTGTACCTCGATGGCGTATTCCGGATCTTATCCACCGAATTTCAAAGTATTAGATAAGCTTGTTTTTTTTTTTAAAGTAGCACAATTATAATAATTTAATGAGCTCTGAAAATATTATAATTGTGGATAATTACTTAGATTAAATATTTTAGTTGTTTTAAGATATTAAGAGGTTTATTTTTACGTTGAAAACTCTTATTTAAATTAAATGGTTTTATCCTCTTTGAGTGATTAAAGATACTTTATCGTTTTAATAATGATGAAGAAATATTATTTTATAAACTTTAGTTTATAAAATAATATTCTATCTTAATTCCTCTTAGTGTTGTAATTAAGTGTTTTATTAATTTAAATGATTTTATCTTCTTCGATTAATTAACGGTACTTTATCATTTTAAATAATGATGAGGAAATATTATTTTATAAACTTTAGTTTATAAAATGATATTCTACCTTAATTACTCGTAGTGTTTTATTTAAATGTTTTATTTAAAATAAAACACTTACGCGTTTTCAAATCAGTGTTTTAACTCATCGTTGGTTTATTTTTTGGATCCTGGAAGTGAGGATTGAATCTCATTTCTTTTTCTCCATCTTTTCTTTTCTCCTTTCCCTTTTCTTTTTCTCTTTTCTTTTTCTCCATCTCCATCTCTTCCCTTCCCCATTTCTCCTTACCGTCGCCGCCCCTTTGACCGCCCGTTTCTCCGCCGTCCGGTGGAGGTGTCGTACACCACCCCCGCCATTCTCTTCCCATCCCACCAAAGTTCATCCCCACCAATTTTCAGAGCCATCGGACCAGCCGTTAGCCGCCAAGAGCCCCCGGAAGTTGCTGCCCTGCCCTGTTTTCCTCCTTACCGTCGCCGCCCATTCGGCCGGCCGTTTCTCCGCCGTCCGGTGGAGGTGTCGTACACCACCCCCGCCATTCTCTTCCCCTTCCACCAGAGTTCATACCCACCAATTTTCAGAGACATCGGACCAGCCGTTAGCCGCCACAAGCCCCCGGAAGTTGCTGCCCCTGCCATGTTTTCTCCCCTGTTGCCGATTTCTTTCTCCGCCCAGAACCGCCGCTCGCCGGCGGCGTGGCCTACACCACCCACCCAGATTTCTTCCCCTCTCACCGGTGAACATCCCCACCAAGTTTCACCTCCATCCGAGCCACGGTTAGCCACCACTCTCGCCTCCAAACAAATGGGTCTTTAAGGCTTTTTCACCATTTTGGACCACCATACACGGCCAAATCAGCCACCAAGCACCACCATTGGATTCACCACATTAAGGGCTTCCTCCCCATGTCTTTCTTTTTCCCTAACTCTCACTCTTTCTCATATGGGTTTCTCAAAACACCCGTTCGGTTGCACCACCGTGCGCCGCCGTACACGGCCACCCGTGGTGTTTCACCACCACCATCTTGTTCCTCTCATCCTCATGAACCTCTCCAAGAAATTTCATGGCCAACGGAGCTTTGTAGAGCTCTCACTCTCTCTCACTCTCCAAGGCTGAAAATGGCTTCAAACGGCCGATCCGCCGCCGTCAGCCACCGTCCGACCACCACCTCGCCACCACAGCTCCACCACATGTTCATCTACCTTTCCCTAGCTTGCCATGAAGTTCTATG
>QGSO01000362.1:622375-854759 GCA_011037825.1 Carya cathayensis | reverse complement strand
TTTAAGGCTTTTTCACCATTTTGGACCACCATACACGGCCAAATCAGCCACCAAGCACCACCATTGGATTCACCACATCAAGGGCTTCCTCCCCATGTCTTTCTTTTTCCCTAACTCTCACTCTTTCTCATATGGGTTTCTCAAAACACCCGTTCGGTTGCACCACCGTGCGCCGCCGTACACGGCCACCCGTGGTGTTTCACCACCACCATCTTGTTCCTCTCATCCTCATGAACCTCTCCAAGAAATTTCATGGCCAACGGAGCTTTGTAGAGCTCTCACTCTCTCTCACTCTCCAAGGCCGAAAATGGCTTCAAACGGCCGATCCGCCGCCGTCAGCCACCGTCCGACCACCACCTCGCCACCACAGCTCCACCACATGTTCATCTACCTTTCCCTAGCTTGCCATGAAGTTCTATGGCATTTCGCTACCTCGCGTCTCCTCCCACCGTTCGGTTTTACTGTTCACGGCGTGATGCCGCCGTGCTCCGCCACCTTTGACCACCACAAGGCGACCATGAGCCTTCCAAGGCCACGCTTAGCTTTTCTCAGCCCCAAACTACCACTTTATGTGGTGGACAGCCACCGTACGCGGTGTTACCGCCACGTACGTTCCTCCGACGCATGTTCGTGACGAACAGCGAGCGACGCACGGGTTATCCCGTCGATGGTATAACCCTCTATCTTTAGTTATTTATGTTTAACATAGTTGATTTGGTTGGCTGTAGACTGTTAGTTAGTGTTTGTGGAGTTCGCTGCGTAGTTGTGAAGCGAAGTGTGGTTGTGAAGTGTTGGGCTTGATTTTGTAGTTTTGTGGACTGTGCTGTGAAGTATGGGCGTGAGATGGATGCCGTAGTTGTGATAGGCGTGTAGTGTGAAGAGAGTACGCGTGTAGCGTATTCTGTGTAATGCAGCAACGCGCCGCGCGACGTGCGCTGTAGTGATGTGTGTCGTAGAAGGAAGGGAGTACGCATGTAGTGTACTCCGTGTTGTATGGCGATGCATCGTGTGATGTGCATCGTGTTGATGAGTGTTGTAGCGAAGGAAGTACGCGTAGCGCATACTCCGTGTCGCGTAGCGATGCACCGTGAGGCGTGTATCGTAGCGATGTGTGTTGTAGTGTGAATGGAAGAGAGTTCACGTGAGTGTACTCTGTACTAGGTCGTGATACACCGGATGGCGTGTCACGAAGGGTTGGATGGCTAGCAGAGAAGTGTGGAGCGTTTATTAATCAAGACAATTGAATAATATTCCAAGTTTATGTTAAGTCCAGTTTCAGATCAAATACATGATAAGTCAAGTTTTAGATCAAGTCCATGTTATGTTATGCTCACGTATATGTTATGTTCATGTCATGTTATGTTCAAGTTTATGTTATTTTCAAGTTCTTATTTATGTTATGCATGTTTACGTTCATGCTATATTTCAAGTCCATGTTATGTTTCACGTTCATGTTATGTTGTTTGTTCATGTTATGTTTTAAGCTTAAGTTCATGCCATGTTAAGTCAAGTTCAGTTCACGTTTAAGTTCTGGTTATGTCATGCTATATGTCAAGTTATGCTATGCTTATGTACGACTATACTTATGCATTTATGCTTTTACTGCCATGCATGCATCTTTAACCTGTGTGTGAGTTTTATGTTAACTTACTGAGATTTGTAATCAAATCTCACTGTGGTAGTCCCAACTACCATTCCCCCCGAATGGTAGATCTTGTTACAGGAACCGAAGAAGAATTGGAATCTGACCAACTGAACACGGTCGACTAGGCCACGGTGCGATGTTGATGATGGCATAGTATTTAACTTAGGTTACTACTTGTACTTTTGGAGTTGTATCTCAAGTATTCTTTTGATCACAACTATTTTGGACTAGTGTGGTGATCACGGCTATTTAGTATGCCTTTATGTATGAAATATGTTTCAAGTATTTGGGATATTTTAGTTTGGTGCATAGTATTGCTAAAGAAAAAAAATTATCCGCTGCGAATATTGCATAATGCTAGATGCATGTTAGGAACATTGCATCTTATATGTCATGAATGGGGGCAGGTAACCTTGTGTTGCATGTCCCGACGCTTCAAATGTCCGTTCAATCCCAAGCGGAATTTGGGGGCGTCACAGTATTTCTTTGAGGATTAAAGGTAATGATCTAACTTGCGTATTTTTTTTTTTTAGGATTGAAGGTGTTGATCTAGTTCGTGTGTTTTTATGAGGATTGAAAGTATCAATCTACTTTGAAAAATGATCGTTTTAACTCGAGGTTGTAATGGCAAGTTTAAAATTTGATCCATATCAATTTTAAGGATAATAGATGGTGCATATCTGGGAAATGATTTTTATTGATTTAAAGGTTATAAGTCCATGAAGGCGTTGGGAATAGTAGACTATACGTTGGTATTGGATGCGATTAGATTTGAGGCTATATGTTCTATGGACTTTTGGGAATGGATTCTTAGTAGGTTTAAGGTCAATCTCGGTGCAAAACTTTAAGCAATAGCTGTTTGCTGATTTTAAGGGTTTAAGTTAAGCAGATTCAGGAATGATTCATATTGATTTGATAATATAAGCCCAGATGGTGGAAATGGTAGTAATGGATCACTTGTACGTTTGAATGATTATTTGTTTTAGCTAAGGGTGCATGGAATCGATTCATAGTAGTGATGAGTGTGTATGGACTTTGGAGAATATAGGTCTATGTTGCATTTTTATTTGAAAGAAGTGGTTTTGTTAGGAATTGAAATGGATTCGATACGATAATCTTAAATTCAAGAGATCTTAGCTTGGGGTTTTTGGCAAGTCGATCGAAGTGTTCAGTCGAAGCGTGATACCCAATGAAGTGATTGTAGTGATTATCTTTAGGAATTAATTGTGACTTGAAGGCACATAGGAATTTAAATTTTGAGACTATACTTTCCTTTGGAGATTGAGTATCCAGTTGGAAGAATTATGAACATTGTTATTAATTTGGAAAGATATTATTGGGTTTCCATGTGTGGTGTATGATAAAATCATAGAAGTTGAAACTTAGGCGTCGACAGTAGGTAGCATAACCACATTTACGAGGTAATAAAACATTAGGATCCTTGAGTGTTGTACAATTGTTTTTGTTGGATTGAAGATTTAAACAGTATAGCCTGCCTTGAGGTTTATTTGTTTTGTGCAATTGAAGGAAATAGTCGTGTTAATACCAGGGTTATGAGAATAGAAGTAGGTAAGCGAGTTACCAGGAAGGGTTCATTAAAGTTATGGTGAATTCAATAGTGGTTCGTAGTGAGTTTAGTCATCTCTTAATTAGATGATATTCAGAATTTAGGTAATGAGCTTGAAAGTGTAAGTTGTCGGGTAGAAATTATAAGTGCTTTATTAATTAGTTGGTTAGGATGGATTCAAGCCTTATGTTCTTTATCTTAGATGAGACGGGTGTATTTTGGGGTGAAATTACTTGTTTCAGTTTGGAGATGTTGAGATTGATTGATATTGGTTTTTGTCGATGATGATTGGTGTTATTGCGGAATTTTGATTTGATTAAGGTAGCTAGAGCCAACTGAGGAATGGATGATGATAATTCATGATTTTAGGAGACATTATTTTCTACCAAAATGTGGTAAAGGATTTTCTTGTTTACAAGTGTGGATTTAGATTGTACTCAATGGTGTTAATTTATGAGGGCATTTTGCATTTTGACGAGTTATCAGAGTGTGCACAAAAGCATGATTTTTGGAGATAATTAGGTATTTAAATTTTGTGGTGACTTGAAATTTTGAGAAGATGCTTATAATTGGAGATTAATCATTTGGTTGTGCAAATTTGTTTATGGATGGTTAAATTTGAAAGTGGCTATTCGGTTACCAAGGTGTAGTATATAATAAAGGTTTGGAGGTTATAGCATAAGAGTCGATTGAGGTTAGTACAACCTATTATAGGAAATAATAATCATTGAGATTCTATGGGTGTTGTATTAAGGTTCTTGTAGAAATTGAGATTTTGAATTACATAGCCACCCTAGGAGTACTAAGGGTGATATACCACTGGGAGACTAGTGAATGTATGATGAAATGGTCTATAGCAGTAAATTTGAGAGAGCTTTACTCATGCTTGTATGTGAATAGTTGATGGTATATTTTCTCAAGTGTTCTGAGTTGTACGTTATATCCTGCTTGGCACTAATGTTTGACCTCATAAATTTTGAGGACGAAATTTATTTTAAGGGGAGAGGATGTGATATCCCGTATTTACGTGTATTTTTATTGAATGATTATTTAAAATTATTATAATAAATGGTTCTCTTATTTTAAATTAAACGTGTTTTCGTTGTATTGTTTTATGATTTTTAGGTTGTAAGATTTAAATAATGTCCTTTCTTGATATTAATAATTACTTCGCATTTAAATTACTCTCTAGCTTGAATTATTTTATTGTTGGGTTTTAACTATTTTATGTTATTAATATTGAATTGTAGTGTTTTTATTTGAATTTTATTTATTTTATTGTGCTCTTTATTTTAAAATAGTTTATTGTTGAATTCTAATATTTTATTTTATAAAGTCATTGTGTTTAAATTATTTCATTTAATTCGTTGTTTTAAAATTCATTTTCGTTGGATCTGTTTGTGATCCCCAAATGAAAACGCTGGACCTCATTTTCTTTCCCTTCATTTTTCTTTTTTCCTTTTTCTGTTTCCTCCTTTTTTTCTTTTCCCTTTTTCTTTTTTTTTTCTTTCTTCCCTGCTCTTTCTCCCTCCCGCGCGCGACTAGCCCCCCCTCCCTCTCCGTCCTTTTTTCGTCCCGCCGTAGCACCCCCGACACGCCGGTGTGGCCATCACCGCCCGACCCTTCCTCTTCCCCTCCGGTCGGCGAGCTCCCCCACCCGTTTTCAGCTCCTTCCTCGCCGCCATTAGCCCGCACGCCCCTCTCCAAGCCGCACGGTTATGTTGCTCTTTCGCCGCCGTCGTTCCACGTCTGGCCACCACTTCATCACCGACCTATTGCCGACATAAACCACCCATATCCAGCTCCAATCTGTCGCTAGAGCAACCCCCACGAGCTCAACTCCATTTTGGCCTTTTTTCACTTCCACTGCCATTTCCGCCGCCGCCCACAGTCAACCCTCACTTCCACTAGTTTCATAAACACATCTAATCCATTCTTTATATCAATCTCAAGTCTTGGTTCGTCCCCATTCAAAAGTTGGTATTTTAACAACCCACGGCCACAGTGTTTTTACACTATTACGTTGCTTTTCCTCCACCTTTTGTAACTCGTTAATCCTCCAAAAATTATTTTATAGCGCTGTAAGTATTTTCCAAACTTCCTTTTAGATTTAAATATATTTTTGTTTTAACAATAAATTGTAATTGGTTGCTTACGTCAGACTGAGTCCTAGGAGTCTAAGGTCGAATGGATTCAAGTACAGAGTTATTTGTATATTGGTTGATGTTGAAAATTGTTGGATATATTTATGTCTTGTCATTTTCATTGCATAGTGCATGCATGTACATGTGTTGAAAAAGGAAAACTGAGTTTTCGTGTAATTGCATGTATGTTCATGTATTGGAACTTGAAAACTGGGTTTCCAAGTGAGAAATGATTTTTGGGTATATTTGAATGATTGAATTGACTGGTTTAAGTCAAAAGTACTGTAGGGATGGTCGAAAGCAGAGACGGTGGTAAAGTTCCGTTTGTGATTCCCGCCTATGGTGCACGCTGCGTAGGAATGGTGGTAGAGTCCCGACTGCGATTCCCGCCTACAGACGGACTTGTAGAGATGGTGGTAAGTAGGGATGGTGGTAGAGTCCTGCCTGTGATTCCCGTCTACAATGCTCTAATGGTTTGGTTAATGGGTCATTTTCTGGAAAAATGACGAGTTTGGATTTTTGGGCCATTATCTGGGATAATGGCAATGAAATGTTTTGGGCCAAAATGAGATTTTGGCGTGCGTTGAAAAAATGTTGATTTTCGGGACATATGCATATGGCATCATATTCATGCATATTGTTGTGGCATGGATATATTTTTATCTTGAGGTTTCATTGGATTATTACTTAGCTGCAGTACCGTCTTTGGTACCGTAGACTTTGATACAGATGAGGAGGAGGAGGAGGCGGCTCCACCAATGTACAAATTTGGAGTTGTATTGTTGGAAATTATTTTCCCTTGCCTTTATTTTATGTATTTTGGATTTGAGACAATGTTAAAAGTTGTAGTATTTTATTACGCTTGTTTTAAGCGAGTTTGTATTTAAACAAAATTCTGATACTTAATTGAAAGACTTTTATTACCATTATGTTATTTTTATTATACACGTGTTGCATGTACACACACTTGGCACTCGGCGATAGTATGCGTGACCCGTGTTGCCATCATCCCAACGCCTTGATTTCCATGTGTCCATACGTGGGAGTTGGGGGCGTCACAATTTTTGTGAATTTATGAAATATTTCTCAATCAATTTTATTCAGATAATTTCTCACTTGAATTTATTTTGTAGGAACAGTCTATGAAAAAGAGTCATCCGACATGGAATATTAATACTAAATACAATTTTAGGATATAAAAGTTTCGCAAACTCTTCTTGAAAAATAGGACTGGAGTTTGATTTTAAAAAGTGAATTCTTTTTATGTGATTCCTAAATTTATCTATTTTTTAAAAAAAAAATCCTAAAGTTAACCTGTACAATTATAAAACTATATGCACATGAATAGGGCTGTGCATAAAAGGCCTTAGGCCAGATCCGTCCCTAATACCCAATATGGTCCACCCGAACAAAGTCGGTTTCATCGGGTCAAACTCCAATACGGGTTTAAACACCATATTATTGGTCGAAACCGATCACTGAAAACACCCCAGCTCTCTAGTCTCTTCTCCTCAAACCCTATCAACCCACTCCAATCCTCCCCTCCGTTAGACATTGTCGTTTCTGTTCGTCGTCGACCTTCCGTTGCTGCTCCCATCTGTTGCTGCTCCACCTTGCGTCCAAATCTCCCCTCTGGTACTTCTCTCCTCTGTTACTCTCTCTTCCCGTTATTTCTTTTTCACCGATCCTTAACCTTTGTGAGTTTGTAACAATCTTTTGTTTTTCGTCATTTTCTTTTATTTACGATTTTCTTATTTGGACAATCTGATTTGTGAGTTAAGCAACCCCAAGAACAAGCGAAGCTTTTCAATATAACTAGCCCTTTGCTCTTTTTTATTTTAGCTGTTTTTGTACTTCTTTCTTTCCTTAGTCTTTTTCGCTTCTGTTAGTGTTATTAGCTTCTTTGTATATAGAAAAAATATATCTTCCTTCCGATAGAAATATTATTCTCACTAGAAGGTCATTTTTTCTCTGTTTGCAACCAAAAAGGGTAAGTGGCCTTGACCCATGTTGATTACAGCAGTTTCTGTTGACTGGAAAAAAAAATAAAAAATAAAAAAAATAAATAAATAAAAGACATTCATGATCATGTAGTCTTTCTCACTTCCAGACATGCTTTTTTCATTTTTTAATTTATCTTACATTGTATTGCTTTGAAAGTTGAAGCACATTCCAAATGCTCTTCTAATTATAAACACTTAAGATCAAACATGTTGTAAAAGGGGTAAACCACCAGAGTTGCCAGGAGCTAAGATTTTTTATCCTTGTACTTGTGAAAGTCATTCTAATGATTCATGAACAATTGAATGTATGAAATTTCAATGGTGGAAACTAGTATGCAGTAACCCCTCTGTTATGAAACTTTAGTAGGTATGATTTTCATTTTCACTCATTTGTTGTAGAAACTTTATATATTGTTTTGTGTTCTGGATCAATAAGTCTTTGGCATGTGAGTGGTCTTTATATATGCTAAAAGGCACTATATTGAAGTGATGATATTATATCTGAAGTAAGGAGCCAGAGCAACAAGTTTTAATACAATGATTAGGCGATTTTCTCAACTATTATATATATATATAGTTTGGGCCCATTTTGCCTCAGTGGGTTTTCTTTCTTTTTTCTTAATTTTTTTTATTTCACATATTTTGCTTACCCATATTGCCTTAGAGGAAGTGGGATTGAGCTGTCTAGTTTACATAGGTTCCTGTAGTACATGGGTGCTGCAGCCTGCAAATTCAAGAACCCAAGTGCTCATCTTTTCCCCTTTCATTCATCTTCATCCATCCAAAACTACTTGATTTAGCCATTTATTTTATATACCAAAACTGCATCTTTATATTCATCTTTATTTTATATGACCTAATCCATCATATTGTTATTGTCCTTTTCCTCCTTTTCTATTGCAAAGTCTACTCCAAGTGGGTTGGTTCATGTTGGAAGTTTCATTTTGACTAGAATAGAAAAGCAAACGTGCGCATGCACGAAGGTTGGTTTATGCTGATTTTTATGTGTTGTGGGTTTTCTTGTGCAAATGCAGTACTGTGTTTTATGGGCAGTACAAGTGCACAGGACCAGGAGCTAGCTTTAGTAGGGAGAGTGTCATGATCTAGGGAACTTACTAACAAGGAAACCAAGCCTTTTATTTCACTTAGCTTCATTGATGGGTCTGAATAGATTAAGTTGTAATTAATCCACAATTTTTGTCTTTATTTTTTTACAATTATTGATCATCTTTATAAAAGTTTCGATATTTTATTACTTAGAAGTGGAAGTTATGGATAGTTTTTGTATATATTTAGGCCGAATCAAACACCGAATGATTCGGGTTGGGTCGGACCAGTTTGGCTCCCTTTTTCTGGCGGGGTTGAGTCGGATCGGCTCTAGACCCATTGTATTTTAATCCGTGTGCAAACCTACACATGAATCCCACTCGGTGGATGTATTGAGTGTTATCCAGATGACTAACACAAGAGGGGAGGTGAATTGAGTTGTATTTAAGAAAATAACAATTATAAATCAAATATACAATATAAAATATAAACAAAATATAAAATAGCAATAAATATAAAGAGTAAGGGTAAGAGAAGCAAACTCAGTATGTTAACAAGGTTCGGCCCCACTGCCTACGTCCTCGCCTCAAGCTACCCCTTGAGGATCCCCGAATTCACTATTCAACCTCCTTCAGGTGGAGATAGAAACTTATTACACCTTTGAACAACACCGCTACAAAGGATCCGTGTAGAACACCCTCTACACTTGCAATCACCTCACACGTGGTGATTCAACTATTCCCTGTGTAGAACACTTTCTACATGCACAAGGGTTATACACACCCTTTTACTGATACAAGAATTGATAGTGGGTAGAATATCAGAAAACACTCCTCAATGAGTGAAATAAGAACAATACAGCACAACCTATATCTCTCAAAATGAAAAAGGATTAAGGCTCAATGCTTAGAGAAGAGAGAATGAAAGCTTTGAATGAGAGTTGTATGCTCTTGGTGTTGTGAATGTGAAGCTCTCAAATGATCTATTTATAGGCATATGAGACTTCATATTCAAATTTAAAAAGATTCACATGTCAAAGACATCATCATTCATTTTTCAAAAATTTCAAACCTAATCTTTTTACTTTTTGCATGTGACAAAATGAGCACACTTTACTTTTCAAAAAATTCAAACCTAATCTTTTACTTTTTGCATATGACAAAAGGAGCACACTTTACTTTTCAAAATTTTCAAACAAAGGCATCTTCCTTTTGCATAAGTCAAGAAAAGCATCAATCACTTTTGAAAATATTCAAATAAAACATGCACATGTGAAAGATGACAATCAATCATCTTTAATATTTTCAAAGTTCAACCCTTTAATCATGGCATGCACATGTGAAAGATGACAATCAATTATCTTTCAAAATTTTCAAATTTAATTTTCAAAATATTCATGCACATGTGGAAAATGTATTTTAATGCTTTATGATAAAATATTAATTTTTGAGCCTTAATCCTAATTTCGAATTTTAAAGAGATTTACAACATTATTCTATGACTTTAATGTGAACTTGCTCCCTTCTTGCTCATGCTTGGTTTCTTGATGTGCTTGACTCCATTGTGTAGATAACTTGAGCTTGAGACTCCTTTATTCTATGAATTCATTTGTTATCATCAAAATCCATGTGTAAATATATAATTACACAAAACTTGAAACCTTAGGTTTAACAATCTCCCCCTTTTTGATGATGACAAATACTTGATAGAACCTGAAGCCTGTATTAATACTTAAGCTCCCCCTGAGAATGTGCGTTAGTTTTTCAAGCAAAAAAAAAAAAAAAAATAAATATAATTCCAAGCATATATAACAAGTTTAACAATTTAAACAATATTAATGTTCTAGTCTAAAACTTCTCCCCCTTTTGGCATCATTAAAAAGGATCGACAGCAAGTAAATAGACTGAAGAAAACGGTGCGTTAAAAAACACTGTAGATAGTTGAAAAAGAGAGCCGTCCGTGACCCGACAAGTCCTGCAAAGCCTCGAGGCCTAACTCTATGAATTTAGTGCGGTTGAAGATAGAAACAAATCGCCTGATGTTGTTGACAAACGAGATTGAAGGCTCCGAGTTTCTAAAAAAAATGTCTTTTTCACTGATCGGGAAAAAACACATTGCTCTTTGACTTGGATGATAGCTCGTCTTGTTCTTTATACTATCTCTATAAAAACAGTCTTAAAGTTCATCCAATCCGCATCAAGTTTTCTTCTTATCTCTATAACTCATCTGCATTCCTTCAACATTCTCGCTTTAAGTTTTCAATTCCTTTCTCAATGGCTCATTCTTCTACATCTCAACCTCCTGTCCTTTCTGCAGCTGCCATTGGTGCTATGTTGCAGCAAGAAAATAATAGTATGGCAAATAAGTCAGACTCCGATGCTATCTACGACTTGGTGAGTCTCGGGACTCGCTACTCATCCTCTATTGTTGCTTTTTCCCAGCGGGTTCAAGCAAAAAACCATGAGGTTGAAAAGCTTAAGGAACAAATTGTTGTACTTCAACGAATTGTTCAAGAGTCTCACACAAGGGAAGGAATCCTTCGGCAGAAGAATAAAAAGTTGAAATCTCTATTGGATTCTTCATTCCGCTTGCCAGTTCCCATGAATAGGGATGACATGATATTGTATGAAGAGAATGAGCGTCTCAAACATGAGGCTAAGAACCTCAAGTTTATGTAAAAGTATTTAAGAAAAATCTATCTATTTTTATGAACTTTGATCTGTCTTTTAAGAGATATTCATAATATGCATCATACCTATTTCTCTTCTAATCATAGATAATCTATCTTCTGGTAAAGGTTTTGTGAATATATCTGCTAACTGATCGTGTGTGTTTGTGAACTCTAGTACTATATCGCCTTTCTGCACATGATCTCGAAGAAAATGATATCTTATTTCAATATGCTTAGTTCTAGAATGTTGTATTGGGTTTTTTGAAAGATTTATAGCACTTGTATTATCACATTTGATTGGAATGTGATTATACATGAGTTTAAAATCTTCAAGTTGTTGCTTCATGTAAAGAACTTGAGCACAACAACTACCCGCAGCAACATATTCTGCCTCAGCAGTAGATAGTGCAACAGAATTTTGTTTTTTACTAAACCAGGAAACTAATGCATGACCTAAGAAGTGACATGCTCCACTAGTGCTTTTTCGATCTATTTTACAACCAGCATAATCTGCATCTGTGTAGCTGATTAGATCGAAAGATGTGTGTTTAGGGTACCATAACCCTAGGTTAATTGTACCACTAAGATATCTAAGAATGCGCTTAACTGCAATTAAATGAGATTCTTTTGGAGATGATTGAAAACGTGCACATAAACACACACTGAACATAATATCTGGTCTACTGGCTGTCAAATATAATAAGCTACCAATCATACCTCGATATACTTTCGAGTCAACTGTCTTACCGGATTCATCTTTATCAAGTTTAGTAGATGGGCTCATTGGTGTTCCAGTTTCCTTAGCACCTTCCATCCCAAACTTCTTCAGCAATTCCTTAATATATTTTGATTGATTGATGAATGTCCCACTTTTTACTTGCTTAATTTGCAATCCGAGAAAGAATGTAAGTTCTCCCATCATGCTCATTTCAAATTCATCCTGCATAGTCTTAGCAAAAACTTGACACATATTTTCATTAGTAGCACCGAATATTATATCATCAACATAAATCTGAACCAAAAGAATATCATCATTTTCGTATTTAATGAAAAGAGTTGTGTCGATTTTTCCTCTTGAAAAACCTTTTTTAATCAAGAAACCACTGAGTCTCTCGTACCACGCTCTAGGAGCTTGTTTGAGTCCATATAGTGCTTTTGTGAGTTTGAAAACATGATTTGGAGAAATATGATTTTCAAAACCTGGAGGTTGCTCAACATATACCTCTTCATTTATAAAACCATTTAAGAAAGCACTTTTAACATCCATTTGAAAAAGTTTGAAATCTTTATAACAAGCATATGCAAGTAGCATTCGAATAGCTTCTAATCTTGCGACTGGTGCATATGTCTCATCATAATCAATTCCTTCTTCTTGATTGTAACCTTGGGCTACAAGTCGAGCCTTATTTCTAGTAATGACTCCGGACTCATCTTTCTTGTTTCTAAAAACCCATTTTGTTCCAATAATAGTATGATTTTTGGGTTTAGGAACAAGTGTCCAAACATCATTTCTTTCAAATTGATTAAGCTCTTCTTGCATAGCTAGAATCCAAGATTCATCAAGAAGTGCTTCATCAATATTTTTAGGTTCAATCTGAGATAAAAAAGCAGTATGATTGCAAATATTTCTAAGAGATGATCGAGTGCTTACACCTTGTGAAGGTTCTCCCAGAATTTGTTCCACTGGATGATCTTTCACAAATTTCCACTGTTTGGTTGCATCTCGTATTAAATTTTGATGATCTTTCCTGATGTCTCCATGTTGGACTTCCTCTATTGTGTTCTCTTTGTTGAGATTGAGACTTTCTGTATTATTTATACCTCCTGTTTCTTCATCAATGGATTTCTTGGAGAGTAGAGAATTAGATTCATCAAATACTACATGCATAGATTCTTGTACAGTTAAAGTCTTTTTATTGAATACTCTATAAGCTTTACTATTTGTAGAATACCCGAGAAAAATACCTTCATCCGATTTTGCATCAAATTTGCCTAAATTATCCCTGTCATTCAAAATAAAACATTTGCATCCAAATACATGAAAGTAACCAATGTTGGGCTTTTTCTCATTCCAAAGCTCATAGGGGGTTTTATCTAATTTAGACCTTAACATAACTCTATTTATAACATAACATGCAGTACTTACCGCTTCGGCCCAAAAATAACTAGGCAAGTTGTTCTCATTAAGCATTGTTCTTGCCATCTCTTGAAGAGATCTATTTTTCCTCTCTACTACCCCATTTTGTTGAGGAGTTCGAGGAGCAGAAAAATTATGCACAAAACCATTTTCATCACAAAATGTTTCAATATTTTTATTAACAAACTCTTTTCCCCTATCACTTCGGATACTTGAAATAGTATAGCCCTTTTCATTTTGAATTCTCTTGCATAACTTGGTAAAGGCATTATGTGCCTCATCTTTATGAGCAAGAAAGATGACCCAAGTATATCTAGAGAAATCATCAACAATAACAAATGCATAATATTTTCCTCCTAGACTTGCAACTCTATTTGGTCCAAAAAGATCCATGTGTATCAGTTGCAGTGGTCTAGTAGTGGAAATATGTTTCTTGGTTTTAAAAGAAGTTTTTGTTTGTTTACCAAATTGGCATGCATCACAAATTTTGTCTTTAAGAAAATTTGCCTTTGGTAAACCTCTTACAAGATCATTTTTTGAAAGTTTAGAAATAAGTTCCATGTTGGCATGGCCTAGTCTTCTATGCCATAGCCAACTAGTTTCATTTTGAATTGAAAAACAAATAGCATCTTGTGAGGTAATTTCTTCAAAATCGATTGTATAAACATTGTTGCTTCTAAAAGCAGTAAAACAAATATTACTATCATGATCATTCAAAATAATGCACTTATCCATTTTGAAAGTAACTGTAAATCCTTTATCACATAATTGACTTATACTCAAAAGATTATGTTTTAAACCTTCAACAAGTAGAACATCTTCAATTATGAGAGAAGATTTATTACCTATTTTACCTATTCCCACGATCTTCCCTTTCGAGTTGTCTCCAAATGTCACGTGTCCTTCTTCTTTAAATATAAGATCAAAGAACTTAGTCTTGTCTCCCGTCATGTGTCTTGAACATCCACTATCTAAAAACCATTTGTTTTTACTTGTGGAGAACTTCATGCATACCTATAAAAACAATTAAAATAATTTTTCTTGGTACCCAAGTTCTTTGGGTCCTTTATTTATTAGTATTAGAAGAAACAAGATTTTTAGGTACTCATATGGCCCTAATAGTCATTGTATGCTTTCTTCTAATAGGACAAGCATGATAATTATGACCATTTCTATTACAAAAATTACAAATAACATGTGGCATATATGAAGAACTTGAGCGATTATAACAGTATCCTTTTTTGACAAAATTATTATGAAAAAAATTTTGAATATTGGACTTTGATGTAGAAGGATTATCAAAAAAGTTTTTATAAGATTTGTATTTTTGTTTTAGCATATATCCCAAGTCTGCCTTGTCAAAAACACATCTTTGACTACCAAGAAGTTTTTCAAAATTTCTTTTTCCATTCGTAAAATTTTCAACAATATTTTCTAAATCGGTTTTCTTCTTCTTCAACTCAAGATTTTCATCTTTCAAAACAATACTTTCTTTTCTTAAAATATCAATTTCGTTTGTTAAAGAAGAATTTTTCTTTTTCAAAGCAGTATACTTGATACCCTATTTTTCAAATTCCTCATATACCTCTTCTAAAACATTTTGCAATTCTTCATATGAATGATCTTCAATATTATCAAGATTTGTTACCTCAATGTCATCTTTAGCCATAAGACAAAGATTTGCTGATTTTCCATTACTTGCTTCACTATCTGAGCTACTTGAATCATCATCCCATGTAGCTTTCATTGCTTTCTTGCCTTTGTTTCGATCTTTCTTTACCAGAGGAAAATCTGGCTTGATATGACCAGGCTTATTGCATTTATAACAAATTAAAGTGTCATTTTTACCTGAATTTTTCTTGGAAAACTTTTTGAATGATTTCCTCGGAGGAGTTTATTTTTCTTTAAGAACTTCTGAATTCTTCTTGTTATCATCGCAACTTCTTCATTTTTGTCATTATTTTCCTCATCTTCATCACTTTCACTTTCATGTGGAACAGCTTTAAGTGCCAACCTCTTCTTTGACTTTTCTTCTTCTTCTCCTCTTTTCAATGTGTACTCATGGGTGATAAGTGACCCGATGAGTTCATTCATTTCGAGCTTCTTGAGGTCTCTAGCTTCAAGAATTGCAGTCACTTTTGATTCCCAACGTTTTGGTAGAGAGTTGAGAATTTTTCTTACTACCTCCACTTTGGAATAAACTTTGTCAAGAGCTGTCAAGCTGTTTATGATGTTAGTAAAACGAGTGTGCATACTAGAAATAGATTTATCATCATTCATCTTAAACATTTCATATTCATAAGTAAGAATATAAATTTTTGATTCTTTGATTAGAGAAGTTCCTTCATAAGTAACTTCCAAGTTATCCCAAATTTCCTTTGCCGTAGCGCAAGTCATTACTCTATTAAACTCATTACCATTGAGAGCATTATATAATAAATTCATAGCAGTTAAATTCAAAGTATAAAGTCTATCGTCTTCACGATCAAACTCTTCTTCTTCCTTTTGGACCTTTACTCCATCAACCACTTTTGTTGGAATATAAGGTCCATTTACAATGCATTTCCAGATTTCTCAACCTTGAGCCTGAAGGAATATTCTCATTCTAACTTTCCAGAATGAGTAATTGTCTCCACAAAAGAGTGGAGGCCAACTGCTAGATTGACTTTCACCAAATGAAACTGCAATATTAGCCATAAGATCTTAACACAAAAAATAGTTAATCTTATAATAGAGCTCTAGCTCTGATACCAATTGTTGCCCAGATGACTAACACAAGAGGGGAGGTGAATTGAGTTGTATTTAAGAAAATAACAATTATAAATCAAATATACAATATAAAATATAAACAAAATATAAAATAGCAATAAATATAAAGAGTAAGGGTAAAAGAAGCAAACTCAATATGTTAATGAGGTTCGGCACCACTGCCTACGTCCTCGCCTCAAGCTACCCCTTGAGGATCCCCGAATTCACTATTCAACCTCCTTCAAGTGGAGATAGAAACCTATTACACCTTTGAACAACACCGCTACAAAGGATCCGTGTAGAACACCCTCTACACTTGCAATCACCTCACACGTGGTGATTCAACTATTCCCTTTGTAGAACACTTTTGTGACGCCCCCAAATTCCCACGCACGGACACGGGGAATTCGAGACGTCCGGATGGTGACAGCACGGGTCACCACCCTATCAACAAGTGCCGAGTGTGTGTAAAAGCAACCAATGTGCACGAAGAAACACGCAGCGGATAGCAGAGTCATAACTAAGTACCAGAATTTTTCTCAGTTTAATACAAAGCTGTTCAAATCATACATAATTGAATATTACAAGCTACAAATATTGTTTCAAAACCAACTACAAGGCATCAACTCCAACTCAATACTCCGGCGGAGCCGCATCCTCGGGCTCAGCCTCCTCCTCCTCGATCTCTGCACCAAAATTTACGGTATCAAAATGGTGCCGCAAGTAAGTAAGATCCAAATACCACTAGATAAAAACATATTATAACTCAAACAATATGCATGAAAGAATGCAATGCACATGTCCCATAAAACAACATTTTCCATACACGCCAAAATCCCATTTGGCCCAAAAGCATTTCCTTTAATCATATCCTTGCCATTATTCCAGATAATAGCCCAAAAACCAGTCTCGCCATTTTCCTAGAAAATGGCCCATTAACCAACATCAAAGCACTGTAGGCGGGAATCGCAGGCGGGACTCTACCACCGTCCTTGCTTACCACCATCCCTACACGTGCACCGTAGGCGGGAATCGCAGGCGGGACTCTACCACCATCCTTGCTTACCACCATCCATACGCGTCGTGCACCATAGGTGGGAATCGCAAGCGGGACTCTACCACCATCCCTGCTTACCACCATCCCTACGCATCGTGCACCGTAGACCCCTACTTACCACCATCCCTACGCGTCGTGCACCGTAGGCGGGAATCGCAGGTGGGACTCTACCACAATCCCTACGCGTGCCTTTGACTCAAACCAGTCAATCCAATCGTTCACATATATCATAAATCAGTTCTCGCTTACAAGCCCAGTTTTCATTCACAAACACATGTACATGCATGCAATTACACGAAAACCCGGTTTTCCCTTTTTAAACATGAAAATGTGAGCATTATACAATACAAACATCAAGGCACAATTATCTCAAACAAATATCAACATCAACAAACAACTCCGTCCTCAATCCA
This sequence comes from Carya cathayensis, assembly GCA_011037825.1. NCBI lineage: Eukaryota > Viridiplantae > Streptophyta > Magnoliopsida > Fagales > Juglandaceae > Carya > Carya cathayensis. The sequence goes on along the minus strand of QGSO01000362.1, from coordinate 837,327 downwards.
TCCGACCCTCGAACTCCTCGGACTCAGTCCGGAATCAACCAACCAACTAGATAAAATTATTGTAAGAGCATAATATATTTAAATCTAAAAGTAGAGTTTGGAAAATACTTACAGCGCTATACGGTATTTTTCGAAAGCTCGCGGCGTTGCAAACGGCGGAGGAAAAGCAACGTAACAGTGTATTTTACAATGTGGCCATGGGTAATAAATTACCCACTTTCGAACGGGGAAAAACCAAGGCACGAAATTGATAGGGAATGGCCTTGAGATATTTATGAAGTTAAAAGAAGTGAGCTTTGGCCGTGGGTGGCGGTGGAAGGCCAAAAAGGAGCTGAACGGAGTTAAGCTCGTGGGAGCTGCTCCAGCAACGGATCGGGGCCGAAATTAGGTGGGTTAGGACGCAAGAGGTAGGGGAAGAAGCTGTGAAGAGATGGTGGCCGAAAGTGGTGCGACGGCGCCGAAAACAGTGAAAAACCATGTGGCTTGGAGGAGCTCGTGGTGGCTAACGGTGGCTCGGATAGAGATGAAACTTGGTGGGGATGTTCACCGGTGAGAGGGGAAGAAAACTGGGTGGGTGGTGTAGGCCACGCCGCCGGCGAGCGGCGGTTCTGGGCGGAGAAAAAAACTGGCGACAGGGGAGAAAACAGGGCAGGTGCTGTGACTTCCAGGGGCTCGTGGCGGCTAACGGCTGGTCCGATGGCTCTGAAAATTGGTGGGGATGAACTCTGGTGGGAGGGGAAGAGAATGGTGGGGGTGGTGTACAACACAGCCGTCGAACGGCGGCGGTATGGGCTGGTCAACAGGCGGCGACAGGAAAGGGAGAAAAGGAAGCAGCGCACGCACGGGAGAAGAGAAAAAGAAGAAGAAAAAGAAAGAAAGAAGAAGGAAAGAAAAAGGGAAAAGGAAAAAGGAAAAAGGAAAAAGAAAGAAAAAGAAAAAAGAAAAAAGAAATGAAATGAGGTCCAATCCTCACTCCGGAATCTAAAAACAGATCCGCCGAAAACAATTTTAAAAACCGTAAAACGACTAAAATAAATTAAACACAACATCAAATAAATTAAAAACCAATTAAAATACAATAATTTAAAATAAATAAACCAATATATTAATTAAATTAAAAACACTCCTTCAGTGAAAATACACGTAAAAGCGGGTCATCACAACTTTCTACACGCACAAGGGTTATACACACCAGAATTGATAGTGGGTAAAATATCAGAAAACACTCCTCAATGAGTGAAATAAGAACAATACAACACAAACTATATCTCTCAAAATGAACAAGGGTTAAGGCTCAATGCTTAGAGAAAAGAGAATGAAAGCTTTGAATGAATATTGTATGCTCTTGGTGTTGTAAATGAGAAGCTCTCAAATGATCTATTTATAGGCATATGAGACTTCATATTCAAATTTAAAAAGATTCACATGTCAAAGACATCATCATTCACTTTTCAAAAATTTCAAACCTAATCTTTTTACTTTTTGCATGTGACAAAATGAGCACACTTTACTTTTCAAAAATTTCAAACCTAATTTTTTACTTTTTGCATATGACAAAAGGAACACACTTTACTTTTCAAATTTTTCAAACAAAGATATATATCTTTTACATAAGTCAAGAAAAGCATCCATCACTTTTGAAAATATTCAAATAAAACATTAACATGTGAAATATGACAATCAATCATCTTAATATTTTCAAAATTCAAACCTTTAATCATGTCATGCACATGTAAAAGATGACAATCAATCATCTTTCAAAATTTTCAAATTTAATTTTCAAAATATTCATGCACATATGGAAAATGTATTTTAATGCTTTATGATAAAATATTAATTTTGAGCCTTAATCCTAATTTCGAATTTTTTAGAGATTTACAATATTACTCTATGACTTTAATGTGAAGTTGTTCCCTTCTTGCTCATGCTTGGTTCCTTGATATACTTGATTCCATTGTGTTGACAACTTGAGTTTGAGACTTCTTTATTCTTTGAATTTATTTGTTATCATCAAAATCTATGTGTAGATTTTTAATTATATGAAACTTGAAACGTTGAGTTCAACATTGAAGAAGTACATACATTTTCTTAAAGATCGTCACGTACATGAATATTCTCGAGTGTTTGAAGTCTTTTCAGTACTATTTAAGGGTGATTTTTTCAACCACATAGAAAGTAACTAATGTAACTAGCTAGTTCAATCATGTGTTATGCATTATATATATGCAAGTAAAGCCTAGCCCAACTCAATCCACTGATCTCCAAAATGCATGGTTGCCGGTACTTGGAGTAGAGACACGTGTACGGTTCCCAAGGCCATAATTAATTAATTAAACCGACTAAACTATGTAGCTTCGAAGGTACTGTACGTTGTTTCGATTAATATTGGAAAGTTCGACCTGCGAGGTGGTTCATCGATTAACCCAAGCCAGCACATGCAAATGCTAGATTGGAGATCAGTTAGCAATCAAAGAGCCACCACCCACCACCCTGGCCCAGCTTGTGTTACAAATTAGAATGACATTCAAGGTGAGAAACTTTCATACGTGTTTACAATCCGTTGGCTCGAAACTTATCGATCGAAGCCCGCTTACAAAATCTTTTTATTTTTTATTTTTTATTTTTATTTTTTGGGCGGCGTAGGAAATGATGCTTACCCCATCCATCTTCTTTATAATATGCCTTTTGGCCTATCCTCATTCATCTCTCACTTTACGTCTGGCCGCTTCTGTACGACTGGTGAGGAGCTGTTCCACACCTTTACCTTGATTAAAAACTTGGCCTTTGATTCAGATCTGAATTGACAGCCATGGGAGAAAAGGTTTGCGAATACACTGTACGAATCAGATCTCTATCTCTTCTTAATTACTACCCATTTTATAATTATATGATCCATGCAGTCTTCATTAATTTCACATACGTATCCCGTCTTTTGTGTCAGAACTTTATCTGATCATTTGATTATTCTTGTGTCCACAGATCCAATTGAAGCATTTGCTTTCCAGATCTAAGTTGTTTTTCGCTTTTAGTTACTTTTGTTTCGTACACTCTTGACAGGTTACTACAATAATGGTGCTGAAGGTTGACCTGCAGTGCCATCGCTGCTACAAGAAGGTGAAGAAAGTTTTATATAAATTTCCTCGTGAGTCTCGTCTCGATCTTTGCCATCTCTTTAATTCTACTCAAGTTTTTAATTTTTCGCGTATGTGAGTGCAAAACCCAAAAGAAAAAGACTGAGCTGTTCTTTGTGATCATGTGTTTGAATTTTGTGAACAAGAGAAATACAAGACCAGATCTTCGATGAGAAGCAAAACACAGTATTAATCAAAGTTGTGTGCTGCTCTCCTGAAAAGGTTAAGCAAAAGATTATCTACAAAGGTGGTAATTCTATTCAGAGTATTGAGATCAAACCTCCTCCAAAGCCCAAAACTGAGGGGAAACCAAAACCTCAGGATCCAAAGCCAGCTGAAAAACCGAAAGAAGCTGAAGCCAAGCCCAAGGACAAACCTGCAGCAGATCCCAAGCCCGAGAAACCGAAGGAAGCTGAAGCCAAGCCCAAGGGAAAACCTGATGATGCGAAGCCTCCTGAACCGGTTCCAAAGCCTTCTGAACCGGCAAAACTCATCGCTGTACCGTATTATCCAGAGACCTACGTAGCTGGTGCGTATTGCAGGCCATTTTATGAAGGGTATGGTGGGGGTCCATTGCCATCGGGTGAGGAATATGTGATAGGGAGGCCAGTGTATGATAGTTATGGGGGTGGTGGTTATAGGCCGCCTAGTTACGTCAACCGTTATGATTACTCCTCTAGTGAGGAAAACCCATCAGAATGCATCATCATGTAATTTAACGGGAGACGTTACCATCAGCATGCATGCACATTATATGTATCATGAATGGTCATGATCCTGGAGTTCTCTATAATAAGTTGGTGATCTGTCAAACTCAGAACTCATGATCCAGAAGTCGTGGCTGCAATATTTCTGTTTTGTATTTTTTCTTCCCTATTAGGTGGTGTGGCGTTAAAAAAGGAGAGAAAAGAGTAATAAGATCGTGTCATTCGTCGGTGGGATTGTGCCTGTCGGTGGAGAATCGTTTCTTACCTTTCTTTCATATTCGTGTCGTTTTTGTTAAGAATAAATTTACCATGCCGTCTCAATAATATTATCGTTTTAAATGACTGTTTATTAATTAGTCATTAAGAAAATAATTTTAGTGAGTTAATATATTTTTTATTTTTAAAATATTTAAATATATTAAATATATATTTTTAAGATTAAAATATCATGTTATAAATTATAATATATTATTTAATATATAATTATATATATTATATATAATATTAAAAATTAATAAACTGTATATATAATTTATGAACGGGTGTAGTCCGGTATTGAAAAACCTAAAATCAATTATGGATCAAATTTGACCGATTTTTAAGATGTAAAAAGCGATTCTGAATTAAACCAGTCGAAAGTCGGACCGAACTAAACCGTACAGTCTGGTTCGAGTCGGTTTTTTAATTTTTTAATTTATTTTTACATCCCTAATTACCTTTATTTTCTTATAAAATTATATTTACATTTCGGTAGATAAGACACTTTTTGACATAACATGATTTAATTTAAAGTAATGCTGCGGACAGTCGTAGAATTCACAATCATCGTATAATTATTTTGAAAAAGAATGAAATTTATTATTAAAAATTTAATTTTTTTATATAAATTTCGTATTTATTTATTTATTTAAAAGTGATTGTACAGTATTTATGCTCTCATTATTACAATAATCATTTCTCTTTAATTTATAAGAGAATTTAATTTTCAATTTTTCTTACAAATTAATTAATCATGTCAACTCATCAATATATAATACCAAGGGTACTCTATATATCGACTTCCACCGTAGCATTGCTGTTAAACTGTCACGGGGAAATTTTAATTTGTTTAAAAAATATAAAATAAATATTTATTATGACGAAGAGTTTTCATAATAAAACAAGAAGAAAAAATGAATGGGTTAAGAGAGATCAACTGAAAGGGTGTGTTCAAGCCGATGTTCACGAGTGAGAAGATGTCCAATGTCCATGGAGTATATCAATAGATATATATGGGATCTATTCGAGTTATACCAGAGGTGACTAAAGAGTCATAGTCAGTGCCAAGATGTAGGAAAGAAGCTCTAAATGATCTTTGAGAGTTTCATCAATGGCAGCTTATGTGTATTCCAATGTGTGAGTTTTGTGGATGTAGTGAACAATAGATAAGGAGAGTTTCTTTAGAGTTACAAGATATAAAGACAGGAAGTGTGACCTCACGGACTTTGGATTGAGAGAATAAATAATACATTATTTCCAAATCGAGCCAAACTCACCAGAGGTCTGATCAAGACCAATGACATGAACGAGAGAATGACACTCAGAATCATTCTGTCCTGATGAAACCGGGTGGTATAGGTGGGATTTGTGATGAGATTGGCAGAGCTGTTGTCGGTAGAGGTGGAAGGTCGAAACTGATGAGGACGGCAAGGTAGAGTGCCATCAATGTAGCCAAAAAAGTTATTGGCCTTGGAAGCATGGGACCGGTTGAGTGCGCAATAAGAGGCAATTGGTGCGGGTCAATTTGACATAAATTCTGTGGCTGAGATTAGATAGGGGGGAGGTGGATGATACTGACTTGATATTACATTTTTCTTTTGAGTTTTGACAGGTTTAGTATCTATTAATATTTAATAACTTAATATTATATTATTACATACTATCAAGACATTTTAATTCAACCTATAGATCACATTTTCTATGACTTAAACTCATAATATGATTCATACTCTGATACCAACCGTTAAAAACTCAATCATTGATTCAAAAATCCCATAACTTTAGAATACTAATTTGGTTAAATGTTTAACCTTCAATATCATAACAACGTTAGTTTTAGGATTTCTATGATACCATAATAGATAAAAGTGTTTAATGACAATTTGCAAGACTTTGAAGTAGCTTGCATAAAAGTAAATTTAAAAACTAATGTGGTTTGATGTAGTACGTAAAATTATAAAATTACTTTTATTATAAAATTGATCTAACAGATCACATAAACCCACGTTAGTATATAAATTTACTTTTATATAATCCATTTATATTTATAACACTTCTCTTGTATTAAATTCATAGATAAAGAATTACAACGAGGAGATAATTAAGTTTTTTCCCATTCACAATATTTAAAATGAAGATACTATTTCTACTTATAATTTTACTTCTATAACCATACATGCTAATATATCAACTATTAGAAATGGTAAAAATTTTAAAAAAGAAAATATTGACAAAATGATGTTGTCACTCAATAGTATAATAATAGACATAAAATTAACGTAAACTTGAAATACAATTTATCTAATCCTAACAGTTAAACGAAATTCACATGAGCTAATTGAGTTAATGGTATTGTTGGTATCTCTTGACTTTATCGTCGGAATGATCAATTGCTTTTGAATTCAAGAGTAGTGATCCTTCAACGGTGTGCTTGAGCAACTTTCGTGTGAAGTTCTCTTGGCAAACTCTCTCTCCTCTTGCGTCTTTTCTGGACCAAACTCAAAACAAACACAACCCCTACATGATTAAGGTCACTTTTAGTTGTTGAATTCAATTTTCAATTCAATTCAACTTAGTTTAGTGTAATTTTAACCTGAGTCTAACATATTTACAAATACCCAACTCTCAAATTATTAAACTCATCTCAACTCAAAACTTCCTTATACGTGAAACTCATAACATTTTTTAACTCAAAACATCTTTATAGGTAGGGGGTCCACAACTTTTTTTAATTTCTCATGAATAGTACTAAACTCATCTTAACATCCAAACACATTTAAACTTATTTTAGATGGATTCCACAAAACTTACTCCACTAACTCAACTCACTACTATTTATAAAGAACTCAGCTTAATTCAACTCAACTCAAAATTCAAATGCATCTTAAAAAATAATAAGATGAGGGTTGATACAATACAATTCCAATGTAGTGAAACCTTTAACTTCTAAAATTTAATGATTAAAAAAGGATGATGTGGCATCATAATTTATATGTGATGACCTTTAAACTCTAGAAATTTGTGATTTGGAAAATGATAATATCGTATTACAAAATCACAAGAAATATGTGTTCTGTTGTAAGAAATGTTACAAGAGACGGTTAGCTTGATTTGTTTTATGGGCAAATAATACCTTGGTGTTAGATTCTTCATACATCTTATTATTAAGATTTCCCATTAAAGTTCACATGATTTTGATTTAATGTGAACAGATTCAAGTCCATTTTGGTTAAAAGAATAGGTAGGAAAAACACAAATCAATTTCATTCTTACTTTCTTGAATCGGACTAATATTTATTCACGAATATAAACTATGAAACCGTATGGGATACCATTTACATAATCTCAAGCAGGAGAAAAGCAAATCAACATCATCTGAGGATGTTACAAAGTCAGTACTCTTGTATAATCATAACTTTATTTCTTTGGTCACCGTATCATCAGACTTCTTCTGTGTATGTACACTGAAAAGCGACACAATGTTGCAAACAAATCCACTAAGTTTCTATTCATTCTGAATTTCTCGAATGTAAAGGATCTTCATGATGATTTCATTACCCTGCAACGAAAAGCAAAGCACCAAAAATCTAAGGAATGAGAAACAGAGTCAATGAGATGTCATATCATGCGTATTTTCAAGGCCTTGGGCTAAAATTGTTGAGCCATGAAAGCTGTGAGTAAAACAGAAGAAAAAGTAAACAAATTTATACTTTTAGATAAGTATGTATGTATTCTCTTTAGATAAGTCATATCATCTATAGGATTTTCAATGCATTGGGTTGAAATTATTGAACGATGAAAGCTGAGTGAAAAATAGAAAAAAGTAGACAAATTTGTACCTTTAGATAAGTATGCATGTCTACTCTTTCTATTATCATCCACCTTCATTGATGTAACTTCTTTTTCTCTAGCTGCTACTTCTCTCTTGATCTTTTTAGACTCTACTTCGATGGCTTTTGTTAGTACATCAACCTTCTTCATGAGCATCTGCAAGCATTTAACCTCATGCAATCAGTTCTCTACAAGAGAGAGAGAGAGAGAGAGAGAGAGAGTAGCTGTCTATACCTTTATTTCTTCATCTTTAGCATTTAAAGTACCGTCTCTTACTTCGCAAAGTTTCCTTAAGTTGATGACCTCCTTTTGAAGTCTATCATACAGATATCCTGAGACCACATCTTCATTATTTCCTTCGTTTTGTGGATCCACATTGCTGCAACTTTTGGGTTTGATTTCTGGTGAGGCTGTTGTTTCATCCTTGTTGCCCTTATTGATATTCAAGTATGTGTCTGCCCTTATTTCTGTGTTCTCTTTTTCACTACTATCAACAACTTTACTTCTAGATGCCCACATGCCTTTTCTCAGCACATTTTCTTCGGAAGAGTTTTTCTTTCTCAAGCTACTTGCTTGTTTTAGCTCTCCAGCAACATTGGCAGTTTTATTTTCCATACTGGGTTGTTGCAATAATAAGCTTCTATTGATGGAAGAAGCCCTTGGCTGGGATGTAGACCTCTTTTTCGTTCCACCATTGCTTGTTAGAAAGCCAAAAATGTTACTAGACTTCTCTATTCTTGGGGACCCACAAAACCTATTAGGATTGACCGAGAAATTCGAGACATCTTTCAAACCTTCTTCAATAATCTTAAGTCTGAGCTTTAATTTATCCTGAAAAAGTTTACATTGGTACAAAAAATTTACTCAATAATTAAAAGCAAGAGGTTTAGATTGACTGACTGGAAGATTGAGAGTCACGTTCACCTTAAGTTGTGCTTCTGCCTTAGCTGTTCTCTCTGATATGGCTAGTTTGTCTCTCAAGCGTCGCATCTCTGCCTACATACAAAATAGAAATGGAAAAAACTATCTTCATTTGTATATTTACTTGAGTTGTCCCACTAATATTGCTCAGTAGTCTTGTCTATTATTGTATGATCGATATTCTAAAGTTACTTGAACTGTTAAATGTGTAAAATATTGGGCTCCTGTAATTTTGCAGGAAAATACCTGCAGCAATCTTCTCTCTTCCATCCATTTTCTAATGGGTATGACCTTATCATTTTCTTCTTTCCACTCATTAGCCACCACAGTTGCAACTCTGTTTGCTAAAACTTTGATTCTTGCTAGTTCTCTTTCCAGAGTCCTCTTTTCCTCCTAAGAATTTGGAACCATTTATAGAAATTTGAAAAAGTACAAGATACTGTAACTACCTTATATAAGCATGACACATACATTCAATTCTTCCATCCGCCGTTTGTAGTCACGAATAGAATTTGTTGCAGCCCCACCAGATAGAATGGCCTCCTCGAGCTCTTGAATCGTTTGACTAAACTTTTCAACCTCTAAAACCTTTTGGCGATTGGTTTTCTCAAGGATTCTGTTCTCCTCCTGCATGTGGTATTTCAAAAACTTGGTTAATGACTCAAAAGCTTGTTATTTCCATCAACAAAACTGGGTTTGATGCAGTCATGCCTGGCAAATCTCAATTTGTCTCTTCAATTGGTAGTTATGATTTTGAACTTCCTCTATCATTAAAGCCCTATCTAATGCACTTCTCAAGATCTTCTCTGCTTCAAGTAGAGCTGATTCTTTTGACTTGGTGAGACGTTCCATAGCCTTCTTATCCTCCTGTAATGCTGCAATCTGAAAGGCCAAGAGCAGTGTAAAAGTGCATTCAATGTGAGCCATAAGAAATGTCCATAAACTGCATTGGCTTTCAAAAAAAAAAAGGCTCCTTTTGAAGTTTAAACTGTCATCATCTCTTACCTCATTTTTGTACATTTTGATTTTAGCTTCAAGAGGAGCAATAACTAACTCAATAGGAACGGAGTCATTGTCTTTTTGATTTGCATACACCCTCCTAAGGGTTGCTTCAGCTGCATGTTATGCAGCCAATGCATCTTTCTTCTCGCTTGCTAGTTGCTTGATTTCAAGGTTCTGTATTGACATAATTGGAATATCTTAGCTTCTATAATTTAGCACATATATCTATAGCTCCAAGAAATCTTGGTAAAGCAGCCTCAACTTACCTTATATTCAACAAGATTTTCACTGATTCGGAGTTTCTCTTCCGTTTTAGTAACTTCATTTCTGTGCTGTTTAAATAACAAAATAAATATAAACACCAATTTAGTGGTGAACTCTATATAAACCAATTTCTTCCAATAAAGTCCTTTTATTTTACTTAGAATTACATAGTCTGCATTGATGTGTGCAGACTGTGAGTGATTATGTCTGGCATGTGATTACCTCTTCTACTGCCTTATCCTTCATAGCCTCAGTCGCTCTCAAAGCCTTGATTTCTCCTTGGGCAACTCCTAACTCCCTATCCTTCTCTGAACAATATTAAAAGAAGGTGGAAAAATAACAGTTATTTCTACCCAAATATGTGTTTATCATTGCACAGGGGTAGTTTCTAACTTATATATATATATATATAACTTAATATTAATGTTTATGTTTAAGATTAGAATTTCATGTTATAATATATATATACACTATATTAACAATTTTATATTATATTATATAATATAAAAAAATTATAAATATATATCTGTCCGGTTCAGTAATATGAAAATCCACATTAATTTAGGACTGGTTTTGATTTTTAAGAACATGTACCACACCGGACTACTTACAAACTGGATCGAAATTGACTAGATGAAAAATTTGAAATCAATAAATTATTTTGTATTTGAGTGATATTTGAGAACAAAATATCTGAAAATATCTTAGAATACTCAATAACAATTGTGTGACCAATCAGGCCATAAATTTATGGCATGTTTGGGATTACGATAGGAAATATAATTTTTCATATTAACGCTTTTAATTAAAAAAATTTACTACGAAAAAATTGTTTACTATTTAATAAGGACAGTGCTACACCTACCCAGGGGTGTATGGTCTTTTTTTTCAATACACTTTTTTTATATTCTTAAACATTTAAAAAAAAATCATAACATCATTTAATAAACATGCACTTAAAATATGCATAAAGAAATAATTATAGGTGTGAGTTTTGAAATATATATGTATGTATATAGCTTGTACAATATGAGAATTTTTAAAATTTTTCATAATTTCATTCTTAAACATCAATCAAACACAAAATACTTTTTAATTTTAAATTTTTAACATTTTCATCTAATCATTACTTAATTATTATTCAAACAAAAAAATCAATTCAACTTTAATAAATTTCAAAATGAAACAAAAAAATCAAAATAATTTTTATAAATTTCAAAATAAAAATTATATTAGAAAATTATATTCAAACAATATTTTAACGTTATAATATTTTATTCAATTTTTTTTTCTCTCCTTTTCTAAAACTCAACAAATTGATAAAACAGTATCACTTCAACTATTTCGTTACTATTCACATAATTATGAGATATGAAGTATCCAAACAAGCCTTTAAAAGGGCTCAGAAATGTTTTGGAATAGTAAGTACTCATAAACAAAATTATTCGAGTCCTGGTTTTTGAACATATTCGAGAGTTCAAGATTTGTGGGACTGATACTTTATGGAGCTTTTGTTTTAGGAGAAACAATGGAGGGTGGAATTCGCATTCTTAGGGAAAAGGCCGCATGCATGGATTCTTTGCAGAAAAACAAATCATTTCCAAAAGACAAGGATTGCAGAGAAGACGATGCATATGTACACGTATAAACGTACGCTACAGTACGATGAATATGAACACCTGAATCATCCTTTCGATTCTCAACCAACAACCTGATAGAGTACTTCAAAAATTCCTTATTTTGATCCCGAAACAGAAAGGTTTAAACTTTATAACGGGAAGAGTAAAATAAAAGAACCAAAACACAGATGCTTAGAGAAAAACAAACAACAAGAGAAATACTGATCAAACTTAAGATGACAGAGTTCATTTCTAAGAACTTATGCAGAAACAACATTCAACTTCTATCGAACCAAGAAAACTAAACATCAAACTCAATTCACTGTAGAAATGAACGCATTGCAGACATAAAGAAAATATGTGAACGTGTGTGCACTGTACTGTTAGAGAATAAGAGAGAAACCTCTGAGTAAATTCTGCAGACGATTGAGCTCCAAAACTAAAGGGTCTGAGTGGGAAAGAGAGACATCTGCACTTCCTACAAAGCTTCCGACCATCTTCTTTTAGTTTGTTCTTCTAATTCTCTGGTGCTTTAAAATTGCTACTAGGAAGACACAAGGTCCAACAGCAGGAGCAATCCAAGTCCTGGGTTTTAATGGGTGATGATATTGCTGAATCTCAAAGGAGCCAGCTGCTTTTATTTGAGCGAGGATGAATCAAGAGTCCTATCTTCCAAGGAATTGACCGAAAAGGGTGGGATTGTCTTCCCTTTTTGTGAAGCAAAATTATGAAAGGTGCAGATCACAAGCCGGCCTCACCGGCTGGTTTACCTCCTCTCTCTCTTCCGTCCTCATGACAGTAACGGTTACTTCGCCTTTATCATGATGTTTAAAATTTATTTTTGAAAGTCACAATCTTGAACTACTTGATAATCTAGAAAGTAAAATCTCTACCAGAAAATATAGTAGTGGGGTACAAAATTCATGCTGTTTCAACGGTACTATTTCAGGATGACTCTTTCTAATTTATTGCATTTGCATTTAATTAATTGTACTTAATTTAAAATAAATGTGAAATGCTTTACCACCTAATCTCTTTTGGTCCATCCAACGATGATCATGCTTATTTATATTATTCAAGAGAATCTCTAAGCTCCCATTATTGACATTTGTTGCTACTTGTACACCATTTTGGATATCCTGAGTTCCTACCTTGATCTAGAGCATGAGAGAAATACATACAGAATAATATTAGTTTACAGTCGTGGAGTGTTCAAGTGCATGCAATTATTTTGAAAACAAGTAGGATCCACTATTAAAATATTAGTTTTCTTTTCATGTGAGTCATGTATTTACTCAATTTTTTCAAACAAATTTATCAGCACTTACGTACTACACGACTATAAATATCATTTCCCATATAATAAAAATTGTACTGAAAAAATAAATAAATAAAAAAAACCCTTCCAAGTCTTGAATGAGAAAGATATAGATCACATACAAAATGGGTCCTATACTAAAAATCAAAACCCCTCATATTTTTATCCAAAAATAAAACTCCCTCATAATATTCTTGATTTTTTTATCGTATAAACTAAAATCCTAATAAGTAAAGAATTTTTTTTTTTTTTTGAGCAAATAAGGAAAGGAAAAAAAAAAAACTATTTAGATATGTAGAAACCATATCTAATTAGAAAATCAAATTCTCACCAAAAAAGATGAAAATGATAATTATGATCATACCCATCTGGATTTTTGTCCTCTCTTGATGATAGTTCTAGATATATATATATATATATATATATTAATATTCATTTTTATTATCCACTGAAAAATGAATTTTGTGTTAAAGAAAAATGTATTTATCAACTGATCAATGGCTGAAGTAGTCATTAATTTTGCAAATGATATGGAGAAAAGAGACTGCTATATGTCTTATCACAATCGAACTAATAATTAAAATGATGGAAAGCTATATATAATTGTTTAGCAAGAAGTAATTCAATTGCTTAAGCGTTAAATCCGTCCATAAAATTAAACCTTGATTTTTTTTTTGTCAACTTGGTGTAATTAATCGCTCATAAAGATATTGAATCAAAATTAAGGAAATAAGGTATTCATGACTGTGGATAGAAAGGGATCATCCAAATTAAAGTGGCTTCAAAGATTTACATATTATAATATAAGAAATGATATTTATAGTCGTGAGTGTACAAGTGCCGTGTAATTATTTTGAAAAAAGCGAATAAATACGGAACCCATATAAAAAGAAAATTAATTTTTTAATAATAGATCATGCTCTTTTTTAAAACAATTGCAAGACACTTACATACTTTATTACTATATGTAGCATTACTCTTATATTATATCTCAATACTCTAATTATATATGTAATTAACGGACCTATTCATGATCATGATCATGATCATAATCTTTGCTTAAAAGCATCATGATTAATTGGATCTTAGAAAATTATTTAAAGCTAGCTCCAGCTATGATTATGGACACATCCATTTGACCAATTTTGAGTTGTACGTGTACGTGTGAGTATTTTCGGTGGATAGCTAGGTGCATCACAAAAGGAAGCTAGTTTTCACCAACAACACCCAATTCCCCTTTAAAATAGTGAAAGACCATGACCAAACCCTAGAAGCTAGCTTGAACCAAAACAGTCAAAAGGTTTCTTGATTAATAATATTTATAAGATGATCTGGGGTTTCTATGTTAATTAAATTTTTGTTTTCTTGGCTGAGTTTCTGATTACAGCAGGATTCGAAAGTGATCATATGATTCTGTATCAAAATAAAAAATAAAATAAAATAAACAAAAGCAAAGCGATATGATTAATTCATATAATAAGTTTAGATTCTCTTATCAAAGGTCTGGGACCTAATTGGCATAACATCCACCTTCCAAAATAAAGGTTTAGAGTTCGAAACCTCCTGGTAAGGGTGTTCATCTGGACCGGATTTTTTTCCGATCCGGTCTGGAAATCCGGAATCCGGGTAGTTTAGAAAAACCCGGATCCGATTTTATAATCCGGTTATCCGTAACCGGATTATACACCCGATTTTTTTTTAATTTTTTTTTATCGGTTAAGACTAATGACATTGTATTAGTTTAATTAGTTGTGATGTATTATTATTCCTTTTTTTTTTTTGTAAATTTATGTTTTGCATTGTAATGTAACAACAATATTATCTATTTTGCATTTTATTTTTAATTTTGTTCTTCAATTTATTTTAAAAAAAAAACTTTTTAAAAGTGTTTATATTATTTTATTTAAAAAAATCTAGGCAATTTGAACATGATATTAGATATTTTTTTTTAAATGCTATATATATTTTTTTAAGTTATAAAGTTTTTTTAAAAATAAAATATTTCAAAATCCGGATTGAATCCTATTATAACTCGGATCCAGATCCGAATCCGGCTTTTATCTTAAAATAGAAACAAACAATCCGGATATCCGGATTAAATCCGGTTATCCGCCCAGTTGAGTCCGGATTCAATCCGGGCGGATAACCGCTCGGGTTTGGAAATCCGGATCCGGTTTTGGGCGGATATCTAGATCCGGATGCACACCCCTACCTCCTGGTTGCAGAAGGATTAGTTTTAAATTTGTTTGAGGTGATTTGTCAACTTCTTACATATTATGAACAAAACAAAAGAATGAGGAAAAATAAAGTGAAATGATATTTACAATCATAAAGTACGCAAATGTTGCACAATTCTTTTGAAAACGTAAAAAAATATGAAATCTATGTAAATAATAATAATTTTTAAATGATAAATATCATTATTTTTTACAAAAAATATACAATACTTATATAACTCGTGACTGAATGTAACATTACTAAAACAAAAATGACAATTATGGATGGCTTACGGATCTGAACGAGGGAGGGCCTTTTTTATTCTATTGAAATTGGTTAATTACGAAAAAGTATTAATATTTTTATAATTATAATGGATTCAATAATAAGTAGTGTATTATTGATAGACAAGGTGTTGTTGGAATTTCTGTGTCCAACTTGTGGATGGACGAAGGAAGCCCACATACTATTCACTGCCCAATTGTTTTGGGCTTTCCTCACTCCAATGAGTTGCAATATTATAAGGTTTTGGCGGATTGTAAAGAAAAAGAAAAAAGAAAGTCTTTTTGTTTTATTTTAATAAAAAGAAATATTTTAATCACAAAAAAATTATCTAAAAATAAATTTATAAATTAACATAACTTGATATAATATATTAGATTATAAAATTATTTTTAATGTAAAAAAGATTTAACATATCACGTAAAACTACGTCAATTATGAGTTTATTTATATATAATCTTTTGATGCATGTAGAAATTCTCTTTAATAAAAAAGGGCCACTGACACATATGCTCGTGTAGCCAAAAACTGCTTTCAATAGAAGTCTTTCGTGCACGTATTAAGCTTATGACTATTATGATGAAAAAGAACATCTTAGAAACACGTCTCCTTGGCCGTCTTAGGAAAAAGAGTAACGTTAAACATAATTTTAATATAAATTTCGCATATTCCTTTCTAAAAATAGTTGATAAGTCTGAAATTCATATAAAAAATTATTTTTTTAATAATAAACTTTATTTTTTTTAAAGGAAGTGTGCGACACTTAGACACCATAGAATAAAACTAGTTGCAACAAAATGACATGGAAAATGTGTTTTTTATTCTTTTGCCAAACAAATGTTGTTGTATTACGCAGAAAACATAATCTTGGACGTTTCGATATTTGTATTGTACATCAGACTTGGACTAGATTCCTCGAGTAGTGGCATGTCAAAAGAGTTGTTTGCTTTCCTGAAGCCTTTGAAGAAAGTTATCCTTTTTCCTTGAACAAAGTCCAAAATAATAAGTACAATAGCCAGGATAAACCTCAATTCTTCTTTCCTGAATTTTTAAGATCTTCATCTCAATCGGAAGAATGACCACTTGGTAAGGTACATTACTTAGGAAACCTAGCAATCAAGCAATATAATTGAGATTTCCTACAATTTTCTAACCCAAATACCCATTTTTTTTATAAAAAAAAAAACCCTCTCTCTCTCTCTCTCTCTCTCTCTCTCTCTCTCTCTCTCTCTCTCTCCCTCTGTAGTGTTGTATATAATTTATAATTCAAGCGGCTATGGATATCCCAGAGAAGCTTTTGCAGTACAGATATCATGTCAGCATAGCAGTCGTTGTTTCAGCAGTCATCTCCTTGGTGTTGTATGCAGCCCCTCGGCTTCTCACCATCCTGGCCTATTTCTGGCCTCTCTTTGCCTCTACAACTGTGTTCTTGGTGGCAATAATAGCCTTTGGTTCCCTTTCCCAGTTTGCAACTCAAACTCAGGGTGAAAAAACAGGTGAAGATCAAATCTTAGATTATGTTCAAGGCCCTCAAATACATACACATGAAGAGACCCAAAAGTTTGAGCAAACTTAGGAGGTTCTACTTTCAAGCTTCGAATCGATGATGATCAAGTTGTCATACAAATCTGTAAATCAAAATTTCCTTATTGATCAAGTTCTTAAATTCATTACATGATAACAAGTTTTCAAGAATTTCATGAGATCGAAGTCTCGATCGAGTTCCTGTACCATACTTTGCATATATATTCTTTAAACTTGCATTTTCATCATATGCTGCTCCCTACTTATCAGATATTCATTTTACCTAATTATATAGTTTATAAGAAGAATTTTTAATTCTATGTGTTGGTTTTATGCCTGACAGGCTGACACAATCCAATATATATATGCAAATTGCCAGAACCGTTACATGTGGCCCAATCAAATTGTATAAGGCCATGCATCCTTACATCCACAATTTCAGGACTAACCTTTCTCCGCAAGATTGAACATGTACGTTTACGTGAATCACGCCTCTTTTTCAGTCGGTCATGATCCCCTGTTTTAAGCAATGGAGTTGAAATTATTTTGTATATTTAATAAAATAATCTCTCCTTCAATAATCAATTGATCAAAGCTAGATTTATATGATAAAAACATAACTATTTTTGTAATTATTTATAACTTTATCGTAAATAGAGAGGGGTCTTTTGTAAAATAGTGTTGTAAGATTATTGTTTTTCTTTATAAATAATATTCCCTTTATTTAAAATATATATGAGTTGTAAAATAATTGTAAAAAATACTTTCATTGAACAATTGCCAAGTTAGATGTCATTTGCATCAACTATTAATGCTTGTTATCGTGATATCAAGCTTCATGTCAAAGTGTCAATGACCTTACAGTTTGATGATATTAATTTATCCTTCTTTCTTGCGAGGGATGTTCGTGATTGTCAAAATAATAACACAAGTAAATCAATCTGATTGGTTACTAAGAATTTTGACGATTCATTTTAAAGTGCAAGAGTTTGAAGTAACATTCCTAGAAAAACCATGCATGAGATTGAGATAATTGATCTGTTAGCCGCAAGTTAATTAGTGCTATTTTGATCTTGGGATAACTTTTAGTCATTAGATCGAGTCAGTTGGTCATCATAATCACTAGAATGAGTCGTCGGAGCTCTCATTCCAATAGCCCTTGGCCCGAACAGCACCACCCTGGCCTGATCCTTAGAGACCATGGGGCCTATAGTTCATGTGACCTTTGGGGTTCAATCCCCCCTCTCTCTACTAGGACAGTAGTCACTCAAAGAGAAGCTCTCATGAACTCCACCTCAAAAAGAAAACGAAAAGGAAAGTTTGGGATTGAGGCAATATCATGTGAGAAATGGGTGAGCCTTGGACCAACCACAACTTTCTTACAAGTAATTACAACCACAAGATTATATATATATAGTGCAATACAAGTGCAAGATATCATTTATGGAAGCACACATATGACACAAAACATAAGTTATAGCTTAAAATCATACAATATTATACATGATCCTCAATCATATGTTATAAAATAGTACAAAACCAGTACAATAGATTATAAGAGATTGGCATCAGTGATGACCAGCAGCAAGATTAATATTGTCCCCTTCATATTTTTCATGAAACAGAAACCTGCATGGAATAAATAAACTTGGTTAACTAATACTGATCAGGCCATAAGAATGCACCCATGGCAAATGCCCTCTTTTCATCAAGATTGCCCTTAAAGTTGAGCCCATATTGCTGGAGGAGAAGGTCCACTTTCCACTCCTCCATCATCTCGTATTCTGCCTTGTTGTATCGAGGGTAGTGCAGAGGCATTTGGAACACTGAAGCTGCAGGGTGTATTTCCATCCCACCCTGCCCTCCATTAGGGACCTTTAAACTGTTTACATGATCTCCTTGCTCGCTTCCTTCATTAGTGTGCCCAACAGTAGGGTTACATGAGGGCATCTTTGTGTCCTTTGATGACCCTAAAATATGACATGCAGAATGAAGAAGCCAATTCAAAGCCATGTCTGATCTCTCTCTCTCTCTCTCTCTAATCTCTCTGATCTTAAGACTCGAGAGAGGAGAGTTTCTATTGTAAAAAAGGTTGATTCAGTTTTAACTTTTGGAGCTAATTCTTTAAGATTGCATGCACTTGTTTATATAGGCAGAGTGATCATAAATAATAAAAGTAAGACCCGTGAACCACAAAACTGCGTATTATTTCAATGTATTACGCACTAAAACAAGCAAGTATCTAGTCTTTACGATATTTCAATTCAGTATTAAATAATATGGGGTCTGAAAGTTGATTGCTAGGTGTTCATGGGTGAGGGTCATCCATTTGGAGCTCCATGATAGGTTGCTCCATCTTTCTGGTGGTTGTTAGTCTCTTTCCATCATGCACAACATTAATAATATATATTGATTGAGTTGCGTGTTTAGATACCGCTTGGACCATGACTAGTCATCATCATATATAAATATATATTAATATATATATATATATATAATTTAACAGAAATGCTAAACCTCCCGAATTCGGGAGGTTTTTTTTTCTACCGAATGTTTTTTTTTTTACTCAGTGATTAAGTAAATTTTTTCAAGTGATAGTGTGAATTTTTTAAAAAAATATATATTTAAGAATATAAAATAAATTGAATAAAAAAAATAAAAAATAAAAAAAAATGCACTGATTTGGTAGCTTTCTCGGTGAGTGTTTTCGGTACATGTAGCATTACTCATAATTCAATCATGTTGTTCGGGTGGCTGCCTAATTAAGATTTAATTTCCAGTCTTAATGGTGATCGGGTTTTGGGATATTATCCGCCATATCGTTCACGAAATCTATCAATCTTATTGTTATTCATCATCCTCACACCACACACTAACATGTGATTTATTATTTTTATCTTTATATTTAAACACACATTTTAAATAGAATGACAAAAATAAAAAATCACATATTAGTGTGTGGTATAGGCCGGATAATAAGTAAAAATTTTCATATATATATATATATATATATATAAATATATGTAATGGACTCACCTCAACATGTGTGAGAACTTGAATCACAGTCACATTTGTACAGACAAAAGAAAAATAATTATTGTTGTTAGGATTATTTGTATCAGCCATAAGTAAAATTAAATAAACAAAATTAAATGTGCAAAAAAGTTTAAAAAGAATATTAATTTTTGTCTAATTAAAGAAAAAGAAGAGAATTCTCCAAATACTTTAGTAGAAAATCTACATTCCCTTCAAAAGGGATATAAAGTGTTGAATCTAAGGTTTTAAGTTTTGTATAATTATATATTTACACATGAATTTTGATGATAACAAATGAATTCAAAGAATAAAGGAGTCTCAAGCTCAAGTTGTCCACACAATGGAATCAAGTACATCAAGGAACCAAGCATGAGCAAGAAAGGAACAAGTTCACATTAAAATCATAGAGTAATATTGTAAATCTCTTAAAAATTCGAAATTAGGATTAAGGCTCAAAATTAATATTTTAACATAAAACATTAAAATATATTTTCCACATGTGCATGAATATTTTGAAAATTAAATTTGAAAATTTTGAAAGATAATTGATTGTCATCTCTCACATGTGCATGACATGATTAAAGGTTTGAACTTTGAAAATATTAAAGATGATTGATTGTCATCTTTCACATGTGCATGTTTTATTTGAATATTTTCAAAAATGATTGATGTTTTTCTTGACTTATGCAAAAGAAAGATGTCTTTGTTTGAAAAAAAATTTTGAAAAGTAAAGTGTGCTCCTTTTGTCATATGCAAAAAGTAAAAAATTAGGTTTGAAATTTTTGAAAAGCAAAGTGTGCTCCTTTTGTCATATGCAAAAAGTAAAAAGATAGGTTTGAAATTTTTGAAAAATGAATGATGATGTTTTTGACATGTGAATCTTTTTAAATTTGAATATGAAGTCTCATATGCCTATAAATAGATCATTTGAGAGCTTCACATTTACAACACCAAGAGCATACAATATTCATTCAAAACTTTCATTCTCTCTTCTTTAAGCATTGAGCCTTAACTCTTGTTCATTTTGAGAGATATAGTTTGTGCTTGTATTGTTCTTATTTCACTCATTGAGGAGTGTTTTCTGATATCCTATCCACTATCAATTCTTGTATCAGTAAAAGGGTGTGTACAACTTTTGTGCGTGTAGAAAGTGTTCTACACAGGGAATCGTTGAATCACCACGTGTAAGGTGATTGCAAGTGTAGAGGGTGTTCTACACGGATCCTTTGTAGCGGTGTTGTTCAAAGGTGTAATAGGTTTTTACCTCCACCTGAAGGAGGTTGAATAGTGAATTCGGGGATCCTCAAGGGGTAGCTTGAGGCGAGGACGTAGGCAGTGGGGCCGAACCTCGTTAACATACTGAGTTTGATTCTCTCTTACCCTTACTCTTTATATTTATTGCTATTTCGTATTTTGTTTATATTTGATATTGTATATTTGATTTATAATTTTTTTTTTTTTTTAAATACAACTCAATTCACCCCCCCTCTTGTGTTAGTCATCTGGGCAACAATTGGTATCAGAGCTAAAGCTCTGTTATAAGATTAACTATCTTTTGAGTTAAGATCTTATGGCTAACATTGCAGCTTCATTTGGTGAAGGTCAATCTAGCAGTCGGCCTCCACTCTTTTGTGGAGACAATTATTCATTCTGGAAAGTTAGAATGAGAATATTCCTTCAGGCTCAAGGTCGAGAGATCTGGAAATGCATTGTAAATGGACCTTATATTCCAACAAAAGTGGTTGGTGGAGTAAAGGTCAAAAAGGAAGAAGAAGAGTTTGATCGTGAAGACGATAGACTTTATACTTTGAATTTAACTGCTATGAATTTATTATATAATGCTCTCAATGGTAATGAGTTTAATAGAGTAATGACTTGTGCTACGGCAAAAGAA
Source organism: Carya cathayensis (assembly GCA_011037825.1). Classification (NCBI taxonomy): domain Eukaryota; kingdom Viridiplantae; phylum Streptophyta; class Magnoliopsida; order Fagales; family Juglandaceae; genus Carya; species Carya cathayensis. The sequence continues at coordinate 815,323 of QGSO01000362.1, read as the reverse complement.
ATTTGGGATAACTTGGAAGTTACTTATGAAGGAACTTCTCAAGTTAAGGAATCAAAAATTTATATTCTTACTCATGAATATGAAATGTTTAAGATGAATGATGATGAATCTATTTCTAGCATGCACACTCGTTTTACTAACATCATAAACAGTTTGACAGCTCTTGGTAAAGTTTATTCCAAAGTGGAAATGGTAAGAAAAATTCTCAACTCTCTACCAAAACGTTGGGAATCAAAAGTGACAGCGATTCTTGAAGCTAGAGACCTCAAGAAGCTCGAAGTGAATGAACTCATCGGGTCACTTATCACCCATGAGTACACATTGAAAAGAGGAGAAGAAGAAGGAAAGCCAAAGAAGAGCTTGGCACTTAAAGCTGTTCCTCATGAAAGTGAAAGTGATGAAGATGAGGAAAATGACGATAAAGATGAAGAAGTTGCGATGATAACAAGAAGAATTCAGAGATTCTTAAAGAAAAATAAAACTCCTCCGAGGAAATCATTCAAAAAGTTTTCCAAGAAAGATTCAGGTAAAAATGATACTTTAATTTGTTATAAATGCAATAAGCCTGGTCATATCAAGCCAGATTGTCCCCTGCTAAAGAAAGATCGAAACAAAGGCAAGAAAGCAATGAAAGCTACATGGGATGATGATTCAAGTAGCTCAGATAGTGAAGCAAGCAATGAAGAATCAGCAAATCTCTGTCTTATGGCTAAAGATGATATTGAGGTAACAAATTTTGATAATATTGAAAATCCTTCATATGAAGAATTGCAAAATGTTTTAGAAGAGGTATATGAAGAATTTGAAAAATTGGGTATCAAATATACTGCTTTGAAAAAGAAAAATTCTTCTTTAACAAACGAAATTGATATTTTAAGAAAAGAAAATATTGTTTTGAAAGACGAAAATCTTGAGTTGAAGAAAAAGAAAACTGATTTAGAAAATATTGTTGAAAACTTTACGAATGGAAAAAGAAATTTTGAAAAACTTCTTGGTAGTCAAAGATGTGTTTTTGACAAGGCAGGCTTGGGATATATGCCAAAACAAAAGTTCAAACCTTATAAAAACTTCTTTGATAATCCTTCTACATCAAAGTCTAATATTCAAAATTCTTTTCATAATAAGTTTGTCAAAAAAGGATACTATTATAATCATTCAAGATTTTCATATATGTCACATGCTATTTGTAATTTTTGTAATAGAAATGGTCATAATTATCATACTTGTCCTATTAGAAGAAAACATACAATGACTATTAGGGCCATATGGGTACCTAAAAATCTTGTTTCTTCTAATACTAATAAATAAAGGACCCAAAGAACTTGGGTACCAAGAAAAATCATTTTAATTGTTTTTATAGGTATGCATGAAGTCCTCTACAAGCAAAAACAAATGGTTTTTAGATAGTGGATGTTCAAGACACATGACGGGAGACAAGACTAAGTTCTTTGATCTTAGATCTAAAGAAGAAGGACACGTGACATTTGGAGACAACTCGAAAGGGAAGATCGTGGGAATAGGTAAAATTGGTAATAAATCTTCTCTCATAATTGAAGATGTTCTACTTGTTGAAGGTCTAAAACATAATCTTTTGAGTATAAGTCAATTATGTGATAAAGGATTTACAGTTACTTTCAAAATGGATAAGTGCATTATTTTGAATGATCATGATTATAACATTTGTTTTACTGCCTTTAGAAGTAATAATGTTTATACAATCGATTTTGAAGAAATTACCTCACAAGATGCTATTTGTTTTTCAGTACAAAATGAAACTAATTGGTTATGGCATAGAAGACTAGGTCATGCCAACATGGAACTTATTTCCAAACTTTCAAAAAATGATCTTGTGAGAGGTTTACCAAAGGCAAATTTTCTTAAAGACAAAATTTGTGATGCATGCCAATTTGGTAAACAAACAAAAACTTCTTTTAAAACCAAGAAATATATTTCCACTACTAGACCACTGCAACTGATACACATGGATCTTTTTGGACCAAATAGAGTTGCAAGTCTAGGAGGAAAATATTATGCTTTTGTTATTGTTGATGATTTCTCTAGATATACTTGGGTCATCTTTCTTGCTCATAAAGATGAGGCACATAATGCTTTTACCAAGTTATGCAAGAGAATTCAAAATGAAAAGGGCTATACTATTTCAAGTATCCGAAGTGATAGGGGAAAAGAGTTTGTTAATAAAAATATTGAAACATTTTGTGATGAAAATGGTTTTGTGCATAATTTTTCTGCTCCTCGAACTCCTCAACAAAATGGGGTAGTAGAGAGGAAAAATAGATCTCTTCAAGAGATGGCAAGAACAATTCTTAATGAGAACAACTTGCCTAGTTATTTTTGGGCCGAAGCGGTAAGTACTGCATGTTATGTTATAAATAGAGTTATGTTAAGGTCTAAATTAGATAAAACCCCCTATGAGCTTTGGAATGAGAAAAAGCCCAACATTGGTTACTTTCATGTATTTGGATGCAAATGTTTTATTTTGAATGACAGAGATAATTTAGGCAAATTTGATGCAAAATCTGATGAAGGTATTTTTCTCGGGTATTCTACAAATAGTAAAGCTTATAGAGTATTCAATAAAAAGACTTTAACTGTACAAGAATCTATGCATGTAGTATTTGATGAATCTAATTCTCTACTCTCCAAGAAATCCATTGATGAAGAAACAGGAGGTATAAATAATACAGAAAGTCTCAATCTCAACAAAGAGAACACAATAGAGGAAGTCCAACATGGAGACATCAGGAAAGATCATCAAAATTTAATACGAGATGCAACCAAACAGTGGAAATTTGTGAAAGATCATCCAGTGGAACAAATTCTGGGAGAACCTTCACAAGGTGTAAGCACTCGATCATCTCTTAGAAATATTTGCAATCATACTGCTTTTCTATCTCAGATTGAACCTAAAAATATTGATGAAGCACTTCTTGATGAATCTTGGATTCTAGCTATGCAAGAAGAGCTTAATCAATTTGAAAGAAATGATGTTTGGACACTTGTTCCTAGACCCAAAAATCATACTATTATTGGAACAAAATGGGTTTTTAGAAACAAGAAAGATGAGTCCGGAGTCATTACTAGAAATAAGGCTCGACTTGTAGCCCAAGGTTACAATCAAGAAGAAGGAATCGATTATGATGAGACATATGCACCAGTCGCAAGATTAGAAGCTATTCGAATGCTACTTGCATATGCTTGTTATAAAGATTTCAAACTTTTTCAAATGGATGTTAAAAGTGCTTTCTTAAATGGTTTTATAAATGAAGAGGTATATGTTGAGCAACCTCCAGGTTTTGAAAATCATATTTCTCCAAATCATGTTTTCAAACTCACAAAAGCACTATATGGACTCAAACAAGCTCCTAGAGCTTGGTATGAGAGATTCAGTGGTTTCTTGATTGAAAAATATTTTTTAAGAGGAAAAATTGATCTTTTCATTAAATACGAAAATAATAATATTATTTTGATTCAGATTTATGTTGATGATATAATATTCGGTGCTGCTAATAAAAATATGTGCCAAGTTTTTGCTAAGACTATGCAGGAAGAATTTGAAATCAGCATGATGGGAGAGCTTACATTCTTTCTCGGATTGCAAATTAAGCAAGCAAAAAATGGGACATTCATCAATCAATCAAAATATATTAAGGAATTACTGAAGAAGTTTGGGATGGAAGGTGCTAAGGAAACTGGAACACCAATGAGCACATCCACTAAACTTGATAAAGATGAATCCGGTAACCAGTTGACTCGAAGGTATATCGAGGTATGATTGGTAGCTTATTATATTTGAAGCCAGTAGACCAGATATTATGTTCAGTGTGTGCTTATGTGCACGCTTTCAATCATCTCCAAAAGAATCTCATTTAATTGCAGTTAAGCGCATTCTTAGATATCTTAGTGGTACAATTAACCTAGGGTTATGGTACCCTAAACACACATCTTTCGATCTAATCAGCTACACAGATGCAGATTATGCTGGTTGTAAAATAGATCGAAAAAGCACTAGTGGAGCATGTCACTTCTTAGGTCATGCATTAGTTTCCTGGTTTAGTAAAAAACAAAATTCTGTTGCACTATCTACTGCTGAGGCAGAATATGTTGCTGCGGGTAGTTGTTGTGCTCAAGTTCTTTACATGAAGCAACAACTTGAAGATTTTAAACTCATGTATAATCACATTCCAATCAAATGTGATAATACAAGTGCTATAAATCTTTCAAAGAACCCAATACAACATTCTAGAACTAAGCATATTGAAATAAGATATCATTTTCTTCGAGATCATGTGCAGAAAGGCGATATAGTACTAGAGTTCACAAACACACACGATCAGTTAGCAGATATATTCACAAAACCTTTACCAGAAGATAGATTATTATGATTAGAAGAGAAATAGGTATGATGCATATTATGAATATCTCTTAAAAGATATATCAGAGTTCATAAAAATAGAGAGATATTTTTTAAATACTTTTACATAAACTTGAGGTTCTTAGCCTCATGTTTGAGACGCTCATTCTCTTCATACAATATCATGTCATCCCTATCCATGGGAACTGGCAAGCGGAATGAAGATTTCAATAGAGATTTCAACTGTTTATTCTTCTGCCGAAGGATTCCTTCCCTTGTGTGAGACTCTTGAACAATTCGTTGAAGTACAACAATTTGTTCTTTAAGTTTTCAACCTCATGGTTTTTGGCTTGTACCCGCTGGGAAAAAGCAACAATAGAGGATGAGTAGCGAGTCTCAAGACTCACCAAGTCGTAGATAGCATCGGAGTCTGATTTATTAGCCAAACTATTATTCTCTTACTGCAACATGGCACCAATGGTAGCTGCAGAAATGACAGGAGATTGAGGTGCAGAATACCTCATGGATGGATCTAGAGGAATGTTAGAAGAATTGCCATTGAGAAAATAATTGAAAAAAAAACTTAAAGGAGAATGTAGAATGAATGCAGATGAGTTATAAAGATAAGAATAAGATTTGATGCAAATCGGATGAATTTTAAGACTGATTTTATAGAGATAGCATAAAGAACAAGACAAACTAGTTTAAATCAGGCGTTTGTTTATATCTCTTTGTCAACAACATCAGGCGATTTGTTTCTATCTTCAACCGCACTAAATTCATAGAGTTAGGCCTCGAGGCTTTGCAGGACTTGTCGGTCACGGACGGCTCTCTTTTTCAACTATCTAAAGTGTAATTTAACGCACCGTTTTCTTCAGTCTATTTACTTGCTGCGATCCTTTTTAATGATGCCAAAAGGGGGAGAAGTTTTAGACTAGAACATTAACATTGTTTAAATTGCTAAACTTGTTATATATGCTTGGAATTATATTTATATTTTTGCTTGAAAAACTAACGCACATTCTCAGGGGGAGCTTAAGTATTAATACAGGCTTCAGGTTCTATCAAGTATTTGTCATCATCAAAAAGGGGGAGATTGTTGAACCTAAGGTTTCAAGTTTTGTGTAATTATATATTTACACATGGATTTTGATGATAACAAATGAATTCAAAGAATAAAGGAGTCTCAAGCTCAAGTTGTCCACACAATGGAATCAAGTACATCAAAGAACCAAGCATGAGCAAGAAGGGAACAAGTTCACATTAAAATCAGAGTAATGTTGTAAATCTCTTAAAAATTCGAAATTAGGATTAAGGCTCAAAATTAATATTTTATCATAAACATTAAAATACATTTTCCACATGTGCATGAATATTTTGAAAATTAAATTTGAAAATTTTGAAAGATAATTGATTGTCATCTTTCACATGTGCATGACATGATTAAAGGTTTGAACTTTGAAAATATTAAAGATGATTGATTGTCATCTTTCACATGTGCATGTTTTATTTGAATATTTTCAAAAGTGATTGATGCTTTTCTTGACTTATGCAAAAGGAAGATGTCTTTGTTTGAAAAATTTTGAAAAGTAAAGTGTGCTCCTTTTGTCATATGCAAAAAGTAAAAAATTAGGTTTGAAATTTTTGAAAAGCAAAGTGTGCTCCTTTTGTCATATGCAAAAAGTAAAAAGATTAGGTTTGAAATTTTTGAAAAATGAATGATGATGTTTTTGACATGTAAATCTTTTTAAATTTAAATATGAAGTCTCATATGCCTATAAATAGATCATTTGAGAGCTTCACATTTACAACACCAAGAGCATACAATATTCATTCAAAACTTTCATTCTCTCTTCTTTAAACATTGAGCCTTAACTCTTGTTCATTTTGAGAGATATAGTTTGTACTTGTATTGTTCTTATTTCACTCATTGAGGAGTGTTTTCTGATATCCTACCCACTATCAATTCTTGTATCAGTAAAAGGGTGTGTACAACCCTTGTACGTGTAGAAAGTGTTCTACACAGGGAATCGTTGAATCACCACGTGTAAGGTGATTGCAAGTGTAGAGGGTGTCTACACGGATCCTTTGTAGCGGTGTTGTTCAAAGGTGTAATAGGTTTCTATCTCCACCTGAAGGAGATTGAATAGTGAATTCGGGGATTCTCAAGGGGTAGCTTGAGGCGAGGACGTAAGCAGTGGGGTCGAACCTCGTTAACATACTGAGTTTGCTTCTCTCTTACCCTTACTCTTTATATTTATTGTTGTTTCATATTTTGTTTATATTTTATATTGTATATTTGATTTATAATTGTTATTTTTTTTAAATACAACTCAATTCACCCCCCCTCTTGTGTTAGTCATCTGGGCAACATAAAGGAATTGAGACCATAGGTACTCTAGTACTTAACTTCGTGCAAACATTATAATTAACACGTCAACACAGATCATCATGCAAGTAAAATAATAATCTGTAAATATAAACTCTAGGATGTTTTAGTCCTTGTACTTGTCAGTATACTTTGAGTCATCTGTCATATTAATTGGATGTGGGGAAGCTAGAAAGGCCACAAGATAAGAAAAGAAAATGACGTGTGTTAGAGTAATATTACATATAGTTATTTTTACGTATTTTCTGTATACTCTATTGATATGATTGACTATATCAATTTTTTTAATATACAATCAATTCTATCAGTTAAATAAACAAAATGATACGTAAAAATGACTGGACATAGAATTTTTGCGTGTTTTAGAAGTATTATTTTCTTTCTTCCTTTTTGTATTTTTGTGTTGGACAAAGTGAAAACGCACAATAATTTTTTTTTTTTTTTTCAATTTAACACACAAGTTGAATTTAGACAAAAGAGGGAAATAATTAATTGGTTTGTTTTAACTAGAATTGTTCCATCAAGGCGTATATCCAGGCATAGTACTGATGTTTCTCTATTAAATCTTTTGAGAATGTCTTTATTGAAGATTAGAACACATAAGTTTAGATTAGTTCGTTGGTTAAATCCTCCTTTTCATAAAATGAAACTTAACATTGATGGAGTCTCAAAAGGCAATCCCGGACTTGCTGGTTGTGGTGGGATTACTCAAGATCACTACGGGCAGTACTTCATACATGGCTTCTCCCTTCATTTGGGGATTGGTACAAATATTTTTCTACAGTTAAAGCTAGTCTCTCCTTGTGTTACTACATGGCCAAGTGAGTTTTTATGATATCAATGTTGAATCAGATGCTTTAGGTAGAAATCAAAAGAGCTTCCTCGCAAGTATGTGGACCTTTGGGAAGATATACAGCAGTACTTGACTTTAACAAATTTTTAAATTTTGATGTGCAACATATATTATGAGAAGGTAAAATGGCATGGCATATGGTTTAGCTAAGCTTGAAGCAACCACTATAAGAAAAACGGATATTTGTAACTAATCTTTTATAACCAAAAAGCTATTTGTGACTCATTTTAATTGGAAATAATCATTTCGTTAGAAATAACTGATCGCAAATAAGTAATTTTCTTGTAGTGAACATGTATTACTTTATCTTTTTTTCTACTTTACAATTACCTCGGCAACTATATAGATTTTTTGTCGTTGATAAATCTGGTTTGCCAAGCTTAAGATGGAAATAGCAATTTTTTAGACATTAGCTTTATATTATTGATCTATTATACTAGATAACTTGCAACAATTATTGTACGTATAATTAGTGTATTAATTTTTTTAGAATATATGATCTTACAAGAGCTTTGATTTCAATGCCATGCCACTGTGCATGAAGAATGCCAAGTCAGCAAATTTTTGACTTGACTTTTATATAATTAAATAGACCTGACAGAAAGTTTTGTGCAAGTGTGAGGTGATCTCTTCTTAGTTTCTATGCCTCCAATTCGGTAGAAATTGTCTTATAGAAATGGAGCCGCAGCCTTGTTTCAATCTTAGGCACCACTTACATTCAAACATTTTAATTGTAATTGATTAATTAAAATAAAATCTTAAATTAGGTCAAGCTCTTAGTTTCTCTTTTGAGTCTTTCACATTTCTCTCTTCGTTCGTCAGTATCAGTGTCAGTATCAATGTCAATGAATGAGACACTGATGGGAGAAGAAAGATCAGGAGCTTATCTGTGGCAAGTGGTGGTCAAAATGACCAGGAGTGGCGTGGCATGGTGGAGCAAAGAGCAACGAGGCAGAGGGAGACAAGGGAGAGGAGAGAAACCGGTAATAACATATCCCAATCTGTCCCTCTCTCCTCTTAGTCTAAAGTTCAGAGATACATATCTAAATCTGAGTATATTTGATGATTATATTAGAGTTTATTTTAAGACTTTTATCAGTATATAATACATATTTCTCATATCAAGAATGTCACAAATATGTTTCAAAAATTGAAAAAAGAAAACAATATGACAAACAAATGTTACAAATAGCGTTTCTTAGGAAAGTCATTCAGGCTCGTATGTTAAAACGATTGCCTTGTCGATGACAGGGAGAGTCTTGGTCCTGGAGAAAGCATGTCGTTCAGCTATGCCAATAGTTTCCGTTACCCTCTCTCAGTTTCATATGTTTCCTGTTGCTGAAGCACAAGGTTGCACTTTGATACGTATACAGTCCGCGCGGTACCTTCTTGATTTCTTGCATCTGATAAATATTATGGCAACGGGACTCAAGTGAATTGGACCTGAAATTTATTGCTATAAAGTCAACTCAACTAGCTTTGATCTGTACTCGAGTCTCAATCACGTCTCAAACCCAAGGCCTAAACTGGATCCATCTCCAATGACCCTAAAAGAAAGCTAAAAGAAAGCTGGATAATTTGTCAAGTATTCTTGCTAGCGTTAAAGATGTTGTGAACAACACAACCATGACAACCAAATACAAATAGATCAATCGCATTACACAATATTTTAACATAGTTTGGCAACGTGTCTGCATTCATAGAGCTGCAAATGATTTTAATATATGGAAGAATCACATTTTTAGCACTGTTTACGATCAGGAATTCTCGCTCAAACTACCTATTGAGTAAGACTCAAGCGAACTCTCTATCTAAACTTTGCTCAAGCCACCTGTAGCTGAGTGAGTATTTTCTGACTACAAACAATGTCAAAAATTGCTTCGGCTTGGGCCGAGCCTCATTAAAAATCTACAAAAAATCATAACGCATCCTTATCAGGTCGTGTCATCAAATCGGGCCGATATAGTCACACACGGACAAAATCAGGCTTCATAAATCCAACAAAAGACAAACCATAGATTTACCTCTTGAGTAACATACAGTCATGAAATGTGCAAGCGTCGTACAATCGTTTTAAAAAAAATATAGTCTATTTTTAAAAAATTAATTTTCTTTTTATATAATATCGTATTTATTCATTTATTTCAAAATAATTACACGACACTTTTATACTTACGACTGTAAATATCATATCTCAATCTTATCAACAATGTCACGTTATAAATAGCGTAACTTGGGATAGTAATATGACGGATTATTCAGCACCTATATATATATAATATATATATATATATATAGATAGATAGAAGAACGGGCATACGACGTCGTTAGTTAAGGGTCAGAATAATAATAATTAGGTTAAATGAATGGATTGCATGACCACGTGTACAGTCAGCTATGCTGCAGGACTCGACAGGGTACAAGGATATCCCTACGTGTTTTCCATAATTCCTTTTGTGCCCTCTCCTCTTACCTCAGCCCCACCGTCACCAGATGTTTCGGCCTCCCCAGTCCTGCTTCCCCACGGCTCACAAACTCTGCAGCAAAACCCAGACTCTTCTCAAAGCCTCTCTCCCTCTCCCTCTCTCTCTCTCTCTCTCTCTCTCTCTCTCTCTCTCGCGGTCTCTTCCGTGAACTTCCATAGAGACATTACTGGTACAAGGTAAAACTCTTCAACCAAAGTTCAAACTGTACTCTTCCGAGTCTGTTCTTTCAACCGTTTGAAATCCATTTTCGGCTCGTTTACCTTCTTACCTTCTCGGCTTCGTTACTAAATGTAGAACAACCAGACTCTTTTTTTCCTTTTTGACCCCCCCTTCTTCCAGTTAATGCTGCTCTGTTCCTAGTCCTCCGAGTTCTTTTCACTTGGCTAAACCCCGCTCCTAAGCGGCCGTTCGTTTCAGATGTAGAACAGGCAGTCTAAGAAAATATATTGTGTTTTCTTGTCGTAGATATTGAGACGCAGTCAGCTTTTTTCAATTGGGTTTCTTCTAATCTGTCGGGCTTTGGTTTTCCTTGACTGGGGGTTGATTCTTGTGAGAAGCTAAGTGCCATCTGAGGGCTTTGTGAACTGGGTTTGGTTGTTTTTACTGTTTTCCGACGGGCTTCTTGTTGGAATAGAGCCTTTTCAGCTGAATGTGGTAAAAGGGGCTCCTTGAGGACTTTCGTGGTGACGAGGATGTCTGTGGATAATCATAGTTTCGTGGAATGGGAGGAGCGCATCGAATGTCATGAACGTGGTAACCGTGTGATTCATTTTTATCTAAAGGATGTGTCGGGGGGTTCAGTCCTTGCTGTTGTTGGGACTGAGAGGAGTGTTAGGCACATGACATATGTAGTCTCGGATGCGTTTATGGCGTTGCCCGGATTTGAGAAATCCGTCAATGCGTGCACGAAATGGCGGGCGAGAAGAGAGGTGGTTGAATGGCTCACATCATTGGTCTCAAGGCATCGTGTGCCGTACTCAGATATTTCAAGTATGTATTCAACTCAATGCAAATGAATAAAATAAATGATAGTATAATACATTATTTAATCTGCTCTAAACTTAACTTGAAAGCTGACAAAAATCATTGCTCAACATGTTGTGTAAGCATAAATTTCAACATGTAAGAAGACTGGCATTGAGGATGTGGTGTTTAGGACAGTGATTGCATGCGTGTTCATGATTTTGTGTTTGGGAGCAAGTTCCTGTGATAGTGCAGTTGTGATTATGTGTTGCTGCCTTAGGTTAATGTTGGTCAAATATTATCCATCTTTGGGATTCGTTCCAGTTATATCTTTACTCTTAAACTCTATGTTCAATGAATAAGATATAAATTTATTAAGACTTACATAGTGTTGGCGCAACAAATGCCAAATTTACAGGATTCTCTTCTCTCTGTTTAGCTTTCTTGATAGGTGAATCACTTGTATACGTCCTGGGTACTTGGATTACTCCTTTTGCACTTTATTCGATTTTGTCTTTTAAATCCACCATAGCAGATTATTTTTATTTATGTATGATTTTCCCTTTCTCATGTGCATATACAAGTGCACAGGAGTTTATGTCATCTACTGGCATGGTAAGCATTCTAGAAGTAGTAACTCATGTTCCATGTCTAAATATTTGCAGTAGTAGTTTCATTGTTGGTCTCAAGTTTATAATTTTATTGAGTTAGCTAGTTAGATTGAAAGTAATTTATAGTTGTAGACCAATATGGTAATTCAGCATTCCTTTTCATCAGGACTCTTATTATTCATTTGGTTTCAGATTAGAAGATTGAAATTAACTTCATTAATAATGCGAAATCATGTAGTGGAAATTTCTGTTTTAGGAGAAGTTGTATGTCACGTTTCGGGGTCAAGGGTTAGAAGTCTAAGAAAATTGATTTTCAAGAGAAGATGTATCTATTTTGTTGCAATCATAAATTCTTTCTGACCGCTCCTTATACTTCATCAATATTTAAAGGCCATTGTTACGTGTCTCTATATTTTCATAAGCTAGAGGGAGAGAGCGAGAGAGTCTCCAAAGTTCCTCGCTATAAAAATATATATTTATTGAGAGAGATAGAGAGATCAGCTGGTTATGTGTAAGAAGACATGCTGAGTTTGCAGTCTCCGAAATTCCCCATCATAAAAAAAATATGTATTTATTGAGAGAGAGAAAGAGAGAGAGCTCAGCCAGTTATTCTCCATCTTTCTATACAAGAGAGGCTGTTGTTACGTGCCTCTGTATTTTTAAAGCTAGAGAGAGAGAGAGAGAGAGAGAGAGAGAGAGAGAGCCAGTTATTCACTATCTTTCCGTATAAGAGAGGCTGTGGTTACGTGTCTCAGTACTTCCGTAGGCTCTTTCCACCACATCCTTGTCTTCTTCTTTGATATTTACAAACCCAATTTGTCCACTTGATTGAGAGATGCTATGAGTTTTTCGATATGATCTTGGGACAGTGACAATGAAGAAGTACTGTATCAAACCTGAAATCTCTCATCTGTCAATTTTATTTTAATGCTTTCCATAATTTCTTTCTAATTTTTTGTGATTATTGCAGATCCTACCATTTTTCCCCCAATCTATAATTCCAATGTATTTATTGAGTTCTCAATTAAAGCCTCAACTGTATTGCACCTTTCTTCATGCTAATTGTGCTGGCATTTTTCTACCTGTCAAATCTTAGTGATTTCAGTATTTAACAGTTTTGGTGAAATGCTATATATCTAGGATCTAGTATGGGGTTAACATGCTTCATTCATATCTGGACTTTTTAGTCCCAGAAATTAAATTTTATTTTCTTCTGTTGTTCTTTTAATGTTGGTTAACATGAGCAACTACCAATTAGGAAATTAAATTTGTGTGATAGTCATTGTATGGACGTATGAGGTTGTTGTTGGTGGAGCATAACAGGAAAACCTTTCTTTAATTTTGCTAATTTCCTGTTTTGCTTGTAGGAGTGATTACCAAATAGAATAACCTTTTTTTTTTTTTTTTTGGATTTTGATTGGTCCAAATAGAATAACTTAACATCGGTAGTCTTAAATCGAGCCAGTATTGGCCCAGTAAGCTTTTGGGATATCACCAAAAGAAATTAGGTAATGCTCATAAGTATTCAATTAGCAGTTCCAGTATATTTCTAATTCACTTCATTGATTGGGCCACTATAGGCTATTGGACTGAAAGTCTGTTTCCATCCCTCTTAACTCAGGTGTGTAACATTGGGATGAGAATGACAGGATCACTTTTAAAAGTTCTGAGCAACACCCGCTTGTCTGACACTACTCATAGATAGAGGGTTAAGTCCTGAGTAAGGTCATTGTTACCCTGCACAATTAAGCCAGACATTATTCATTATTCGAATCTGTTGAAACCAAACCAAAAACAATTAAGGGGTTCAAATTGGCCCGTTTGGATCTTGGGTTGCACCTAGACTCATTTACCTTGCCACTTGCCCGTAATTAATGGATTAGCATTCAATGGTTTGATCCTTTTTAACTTGAAATATGCCTAATTTTTCACTACTTTCAGGCATCACATTTAGATTTGTGCGTGGTCTTCTTGTCGTGTGGTTCTGTTTACATATTCCTCAATTGGATGTCATAAAACTAGTCTAAGGTGAATTATACTTGTATAAACAAAAGTCTTAGGTGAATTATGTCGAAATAAAACTTGCCTTCTGGTTGTGAAGCAAATTTTTCAAAAGTAATTTTAGTATGTTTGTTAACAGATTCTCCAATGATTGACTCAAGGCAAGCTTTAGGATCTTTTGAAGCGTCGATGACTGGATTCTGCACTCGTCAAACTTATGTTCCAGATCATATGGTATCCATTTACTGTAGTTTGTTATCTGCTTCTAAGATTTAGTTTTTTTATTTGTTTAATCGATAGTATCAAAATTTTGAATTCTTCATTGTAAAATCTAGGTGGCAAGGAAATTGAGAGTTCAAGATTCAGAGATTGTATGGTCTGGTGTTGCTTGGATCTGTGCCAAACAGCTAAAGCACTACCCAGCTTTTTGCAGGAACAAAACTACTATAGCCGTAAGCATCAACACATTCCTTGATGCTTCTACATTTCTAGTGGTTTCACTTGTGTTCATATTCTCAAGTATTCTTCTTCTTCATCCTTTTGTTTTATTTTTTCCTTTATGTTCAGGTCCATTCATTTGTATTTATTATGGCTGAAGAAGGAAATCAGTATCTTGGTTACTTGGAAGATATGTATGAAGACAGAAAAGGACTCAAAAAGGTAAAAGTGCGGTGGTTTCACCACAATAAAGAAGTCAAGTGTGTAATTCCTCAACTGAATCCCCACCCAAGAGAAGTTTTCATCACATCCCATGTTCAGGTGATCAGTGCCGAGTGTGTTGACGGTCCTGCAATAGTTTTGACTCCTAAGCATTATGAAAAATGTGTGGCTGCTATTGCACCTGGTTCTTCATCTGGAATCCATGTGTGCTTTAGGCAGTTTAAGAACAATATGATCAAGCCCTTCACTCTTCCTAAATTGCATGGGTATTCTAATCAAGCAATCCTCTCTTCTATAGATGGTTTCCTTGTCTCCAAGCAAAAACTGAAACGCCCTACATTGTATATTGAAGATGAGGAAGAGTTAGCACATGATGATCCTTTGAGGATGGTTACTAAGAGGAATAGAAGTTACAATGGGCATCAAGGACTTAAAACTGGTTCTTCTGGTCCCAGAAATTCATTCCCTGGGAATGAGATAATAAAGTGTGAACCAGAGCTCCCCAAGTTGAAATTGAGATTTTCAAGGAAAACAATGGGAGAAAAGATTGTTGAATCCCAATGTCCTCTTTCTTTTAAGGTTGATGACAAGATAGAACTGCTCTGTCAAGATAGCGGCATTCGAGGCTGCTGGTTTAGGTGTAAGGTCTTGCGGGCATCACAGAAGCATCTCAAAGTTCAATATGATGATGTACAGGATGCAGATGGATATGGCAATCTAGAGGTATGCAAATGCTGCTGGAATTTAACTTTTGAATTTTCCATGGCTTTGACTCTTCAACAAAAGAAGGCAATGAAAAATAGGCTGTGGCAGAGACAAATAACTGGGACAGTAGATTTTTGCTATTGGACCCTGCCTCCAATATAAATCGCATAGAAGCTTGATTACTTAACTTGAATGGTATTTAATTAGGTTGCTAATCTTGCATGCCATATTGATTGGTTCTATAATTTGTGTAGTTGTAGAAACAATACTGCAGGCAATGCTTGGGCTTTACAACCTTAGCAAATGGGCCATGATCCCATAAATTGTCTCGCCATGTACATGTGCTTTAATGTTTCATTTCTTATAAATAACTAACCTGGAAACAAAATAGAACTTCTGACAGTTTTGCGAATATTTAGGAATGGGTCCCTGCTGCTAGAGTTGCAGCTCCTGATAAATTCAGCATGAGATGCACAGGCCGCCTGACAATTCGGCCAAGCCCTCCTGAAGATTTTATCCACTGTAAGTTCGAGGTTGGTACAGCAGTTGATGCATGGTGGCATGATGGCTGGTGGGAGGGTGTTATAATTGGAGTTGACGCATCTGGAAATGACACGTTGCATGTTTACATCCCTGGTATGTTCTAATATAGTAGTATCTGAGCACTTTGTTAAAATTATTCTTGTTACATTGTATCGAGAGCACTTGGCTAAATGAGCTGCTCTCATAAGTTAATGGAGAACGTCGTGTCTGGGTTATGCACATCAGTTGTTATGGGTAGTGATATGACTTGCACTTTCATCTTAGGCGAACACAAGTGTCTGAAGCTAAGGAGAGAGGACTTTCGAACGTCCAGAGATTGGGTAGAAAACAAATGGGTTGGTATAAATGGGAAGCCTGACATACTCAGTTGTTTAAGTGAAAATGTTTTTCCTGGCTTGAAGCCCGCAGTGTCTTCTGCAATGACTGAAGCATCTGGGTGTGGCACTACATTGTTGGAGGCCAAAGTTTACACAATTCCCAAACTTGCAACAGTTGGAGAACACCAACAAGAAGTACCTGATTTAGCCATATCGGATGACCTCCAAGGAAAAATGAAACGTATTGATTTGACAAAGCGGCTTTGTGAGGATGAAAATGGTAATCATAATGCCAATGGTGATGTAAAAGATAATAACAATGCTAATGGTGATCTTGATTCTGCCAACCAGAGATGTCAGCAGCTGAATCCCAAGAACAGTTAACATAGTGTTATGTCTTAGGTGAAGAGTTTTGACGTCAATCAAGGATCCCTAAAGTTGGGTTCCTTCTTCGTGTAAAGTAGGTGCATGACTTCTGGTATAGGAGAATCTCAAGTATTATAACTTCTGGAGAATCGGCAGATGTACAGCAATTTTTCTGGCAGGTTTTTAACATTGTCGGATGGAAATTAAAATTTTATCTGTAATGAAACTTTTAAGGCTAGTATGTCAGGTTAGACAGTTGTAGTTTTTATTCAGTCAGATTGCACTCACAGGCGTGCAACCATTGTGGAAGTTCTGGCTTTGTCCCTTCCACCATAACTTATAATTTCTGAAGTATAGTTTTGAGTTTTCAACTGTAAAGCTTATTTTATTTTCTTAAAGAAATTGAAAGGACGTGCTTTGTAACCAATGTTGATCTTCCTCTCTCTAGTAAGTGAATGTGATCAGAATGCAATTGTCACAATTCAGATACGGCTGCCTCTAGTTCCCAGCTCCTAGCTGACTAGTAAAACATGAGATTGCAACACAACTAGATCATTTCAAATCCCTGTATGGTTAATATAGCATTTGGTATCTCAAATATCCAAGAATCCCAATTTCCATTGGCGTTGTTCACAAAGATTCATCAATTCTATTAGTTATTAGTCTGAGGATTGGGATTGATTTATGCCTATTTCTCTGCCAATTCAAGATACTCTTGTTCACAAACACAAATCCCGACTTCCTTGCAGTCCTTGTTTGCAGAGTTCTATCCCATTAGATTCTTGTGAAGATAATAACAGAAGTAGGAAAAAGAAAAGTGTAAATGCACGTTCTTACAGTCATCATAAACGACTCTTCTTGTAAAAACAGTAGATCACACCGAGTAGGAAAAACTGAAGGAAAATGCAGGTGTTCTATATCTCTAGAGGGTTTGCAATTTTTTCCAGGAGAAGCAGGGTGTACAAGTTCAACTCTAAAATATAGAGAGAGAGAGAAGAGATCGCAGACAAGCTAACCCTAAAATATGTAGCTGTTGGGCAACATTATGGTGAAGAAATGGGGTCTTCCCTTCTGTAACACAACTCAACTCAATCTGAATAGGTACACATTTCCGAAATCCTTCTGAATATCACCGATTGACTATTAATCATTTAAGAATAGGCCACGCAAATATATAGCATGCTTTTAATTTCCAGGAGAAAAAAGTTACACAAATGGAATAAGTTACTATTGAAATGTAACCCGTGAGATGGTTTCATGGCTGAGCAATCCCCTTTTTCACAAGAACGTCATAAACCCTGTCAATTTTGCTAGGTTCAAGCTTGAACAGGTGATGGGCATCGGATTTCTTAGTAACATTACCATTGATTATTTCGATTGACATCACTTCTTGCACCTTAAGATAAAGAGGTGGGGGTAGCCGAATCTCACTGCATAGCCGTTTCTCCTGTCAACACATGGAAGCAGGGTGATGTCAATGATTTTACTTAGTAGGCAGTCAATTTTAAAGTAAGGCAAACTATCAGAAAGGTGCCCTTTCTTGAGTAAGAATTAGGAAGTTGGGACCGGCTACTAACACTTTCAGACAATAGATCTGTCCCATGAGAGCCCCCTATATCCAAATCATTCACAGAGCTTGACGCAGCCTGTCCTACTGGTCTGGAATTCAACTCCTTGCCAACAGACTCCGAAGCCATGAATGTATTTGGACCAGCCTGACTGCTTGGACCAATCTGAGCACTTTCCTTTGTTCTACGAGCATTTTCTTCAGATTCCCTTTTCCTTTTCAGTTCAAGGTATCTATTAGCCTCGGCTGAAGTGCGGCAACCAGCAGCTCGGGCTTCCTGCAAAATAAATAAATTAAAAACCTTGCACGGAAAACTCTATTTTGTCAAACCAAAGCATCATCATAGTTCATATCAGAATGAGGCATTCTTCAAATTAGTGTATAGCATTTGTGTGCGAGCATAGTATAACACAGAAACTTTCGAGAATAAAAGACCAAGAGGTATGCTTGTTAAATAAGGAATAATTTGGGAATAGCATATAAATGATTTCAGGCACAACCATGCTTATTTTCTATAGACCCATCTAGAAGCCTATGGGGCTAGCCATTTATCACACCTTAAGTTCTTGAATTCGTTTTAGTGTCCGATGCTCTGCAATAACAGTCTGAAGTAAATCCTCATGCTCTTCTTTGGTATGAAAACGCATGAAGACATCATACCGCCGACAGATTGCCCTCTCTTCAGATGATAAGTCCTTCTCGAAAGAATTTGGATATAACAAACTTCTTTCTAGTATGAAATCCTTCCTCCGCTTTCTCTCATCAAGCCTGCCAACAAGTTTATTTTAACAGCAATGCAGATAGAGAGAGAGTGAGTGCCTGACTAAACATATGTAAGTATGAACTAACTTATCAAAAATATTTAAGTATGAACTAGCAGGCATATGCTATATTATTAAATAGTGTAAATAAAACGTCCAAAGAATGAAAGCTTGCAAAAGATTTGAAGAATATGGCTTTTCAGAAGAGGGAAAAAAAAAAAAAAAAAGGAGATTGAGATTTGTAGTATACTAGGGATTCTGCAGAATACGGTCATCCTGTCCTCATAATGAATTTATTAAAGATAATATCCCAATTCCCATTCTCCTCTATGTTTTTTTTTTTCATCTGTACATTAGGATAGGATGGTGTGACACTTGAAGTTTTGACTTAACAAGTTTCAATATACGGATCTTCTGATTAGTGTGAAAATCAAATTATTAAGACCACATACCTCTTTGAATAGATACACAACACTCGCAACTTCAGCTCACGTTCATCTACCGTGTCTGTATCCTTAAATTCCATCTCAGCCAATAACTGTTCAGCATCATTATCATACTCAGGATCAAACTCATGTCTTTTGGGGTTATAGCCACTCAACTCAACTAAAGAAGGACCCTTATTCCCAGAAGAGTTTGGTTTCTTCCCTCCAAAGCTCCTATCTGCTTGGGGATCTGGCAAGAACATAAAAGAACGTACTTTAATATCCTGTTGTTTTATCATAACCATATAGATTATTTCTTTTTGATAGGTAATCAAGAAGTTATATTCATAGAAATAGGCAAAGCCCAGGTACACAGGTCATAACCATATAGATTATGAATGCACCACCCAAGCTTTCAGCCTTGTATTAAATGAAAAGTATATCCATAGAATATAATAGATGCCAACAAACAACAAAATGCGATGTTGTCAGCTGCATACACTCAAATATCCTTTAACTACATAAATACTAATAGAAATCATAAATTGACAAAAAGATATACATAACTATCAACCATTTGCCATCTGTAGATTGTCTCACACCTTCCAATTTAACAACACCATTGCCATCTTTAACCTGGGCCATGTTAGATGCCTTCTTGTTAGCAGCTGTTGATGCTGCACTTGAGCCACTAGAGCGGACCCCAGATTCCACCTCTGAAGCATAAGAAAACAAAGGCACAGAATCCAAGGATCATATGCCCAATTTTTAATTGAACAAACTGTTAGTTAAAACATGCCAAAGTAGTCAGGATTAAATTTTGCCTCACCAGCACTTAAGTTAGACAATAAGCGTCCAGAGGAACCACCTTTATGTGAATCTTCAACTCTGAGTAAATTAATAAAAATCATACAGGAAGGCATCTCAACTAAATTTTATATTGCATCCATGGAAGAGAATGATAGCATACTTGACTCTTGAAGGAGAAAACGGAGATTCTTCCTTCAAATTAAGCTCCCCGATCATGGGAAATCCTGTAAAAGTCACCGGCAATTGCTCATCACTAAAGGAATAAAATAGCCTCAACCACGCAAATTTCTTCTTCCCAATTCACTACAAATTGAGTCTTTTAGTTCACTGGGTCAGATAGCTCGACTAGGTCAAGAAAACCGTTTCAGGTCTTCAGTTACAATTATCCTATAATCACAAGGTTATACCTTAATTATCCAGAGCATCAGCTACCTACATCTAGAAACATGATAATAATTTTTCTTGACTATTGCATAAATATGATAACCCAAGAAAAAGAATTAAAGAGTTATCATAAAGATGATTACAGTTACACACCTTTCTTGTCCTCACTGTGTCCTTTAGCCATGGCAAGAAGCTCTTTTCGATTTTTTCCAACAACATGAGACATGTCCTAAAAAAAATATGTTCCACAACTTACTCTTCTAAGAAGTTGCAATTCAGAAGAGAATTCATTTTGTTTGAAATGTCATACCGGAAGAGGGAAGTATGGGGAGCTCATATATACATTTGTATAGTGCTCTATACACTGTTCTTTACTCTTAGTCCCCACATGCTCAGCAATTTCTGCCCAATTGCCCAAGCCATACATTTCAATTCCCTGAAATAAGAAAGTTTTCAAAACCAGTCAAAATAATCCAGGTACCAAATACAGTTGCTGAGAAAAATAATTAGGATCCGTCAACTCTGTGAAGGGATTAAGCCAGGATGGAAAGTACCTCTAGAAGCAGTATTTCATCATCTGCATTCCAGTCAGCGCAAATAAGAGGGAAAGATAAATTGTCCTGTTGAAATGAAAACACATAAAAGCATAAGCACAATTTATGGGTTCTCATTCTTTTATCCTGAGTCTGTATTATCAATCATCATGCTGAAACAGGCACGAAGTCACATCCTCATCATAATACTTTGAATAACAGCCTCTATTAATAACTTAACACCATGCAAAACTCAGTCTACATGGTACCAGCGGAAAAGTATTTTATTGATCGTACTAACCATAACCCTGTAAGGGTGATTGCTCTTATGAGGTGTCACCTCAGCTCCAACAGAAAAACACTCTATACATAGATCAAAATCAGGGCATACGGCACATTTGATTCGAATCTTCCCCGTAATGTCTTTGTTGCAATAATTGCAGTGGTATAAAGCCCTTTTCCCTTCACTTGCTCCTTGACCTAACTCGAAAGAAATAAGAGAAAATAAAACACAGACATGCAAAGAGAATAACCGCAAGGTTTGGAGAGAAAAATGGGTAAAAAGCATAAAGACAGCAACAGGAAGTACTAGGCTACTAGCAATGTCATTTTCGTTAGAAAATCATCAGCACCATCATATCGTTACGGCAGCTTCTACATTATGCATGTTTCAAAAATCTATATCAAAGAAGAACTTTATGATGCCTTTATCATTTTTCAACAGCATGCCATGTTGTTCTATTTCTCTCCCCACAAGAGCACCCCACTTCTCCAACTGTGAGTGTGTTCCATCCCCTCTGTGAGCTGCCCGGGAAGAGAGAGGAAGGCTCCACCCCCCCTCCCAACTCCTTCCTTCTCTTTCCTCCCCTCCCTCACTCCCTCTCTCCCTCCCATCTCTCCTTTTATATTTCATTTTAATGTTATCTTGGAGGCTAGATCTGCCCCTTCCTCACCTCCCCCTCCTTACTGGCCTCCCTTCTTCCAGTTACCCCTTTCTTGTTTGCTTTCTCTTTTTTTTTCTCTCTTTTGCAAACAAGTTCATAGTCCAGTTTCATTGCCTTCCACCCACCACTGCCTCACACAAGCCTCACTGCCAACTTCCCCACCCTTCAATCGTCCAAATCCACCAGTCTACCCTGGCTTCCCAACTTCCCCCATTTCAGCCAAAGACCAGAGGCCAAGACATCCATAGTGGGCAGTACTCAAACTCAATATGGCAACATCAGCTAGGACACAACAAAATAAAAAAATTACAAAAGCCTGTGCAAGGGCAGAACCTCAATGAGATGACCTAACTAACATTAACATAGTTGAGGTTTTTGGGCAGGCCACATACAAATACTTCTCATTAAATCTTTATTGCATGTTATGACATAGCTATGAGGGGTGAGGGTGTGCATGTATGTGTCCCGGGACTGTGAAGAAGTGGGGTAGGGGTTGGGTTTGAAAAATAGCTGAAACGGTTCTATGTATTCTGATCTGGGCAACAGCTTAGTCATCAATAAAATTTACTTCCAGATTACATTTGAAGCTATGTGATGGTAAATACGTACCTGCAGATGCAGATTCTGAATTTTCACCACTGGATGCAGGTTTTTTTCTCCTTGATCTGCAAAGCCAAAAATTGGTATCAAAATAAAAACAACACCAGTGTGAAATGTAAAACCAAGAACCAAGTAAAATGAGAAATCCATACAAACATACAAAGCTTCAGAGAAATCATAGCAGAGTAAATAAATAAAACTACTTCAGAATCTTCAATTTAGTAGAACAACAGAGGATAATAATACATAGGCATACACCAAAATACATACCACTGGGACAAGATTCTTTTTTCTGGAGAGGGAGAGCTTATGAGTATTTTATTTAGTAATATACAGACGCTGTCAATAAGGCTTCTTTTTTGTTCCCCGTCTGTTGTTCCCTTTCAGCTGATAAGTCTGCTTCCACTAGTAATATCCGAGATTAGACATAAACCCATTTTATGTTTATTCCTTTCTTTGACTTTCACATTAATACATATCGCTAATTATATATAGCATTTTACGATTCCCTTATATTTTGCGCCTAAAAATATGAAACAGTAAGAACTAAGGACACGGAATGCATACCTAAAAGCCAAAAAGAAAACACCCACTAACAATGCAAGCTCAAATGTGAACTAAACTTAAAAAAAAAAGAATGAAATTATTCGAAAGCATATAAGAACCTTTGGGTGGGGTCCTCATCGGCAGAGTGGAAATTCCCACGGGAGCGACCCATTGAATTCTGAAGCTGAGCGAGCTCACGAACACCTGTGTAATATAACACTGCTTGCACAAATCAAAAGGTACACGGAAGAATCAGCAGGAGACCAGATTGAAGGGCCCAATATAAACCCTAAATTTATCCGGCACTGAGTTCCTTTAGATAACTTCCAAAATGGGAAATCAGGGATAAAGCTCAAAATCGCACGTAATTACTCCTTTTAGATAATTTTGGATTTTGACGTAGATTTGGATTTGGTTCGTCTCATAAATGCTCAGATACTGGATGATCGTATGAATTTTTTTTTTCTTTTTTTTTTCCTTTTTCGGTGGTTGCATAAATAGATATTACCGCGAGAAAGCTCTAACAAAACTGTTTTGTGTTTTCTTGGACCTGAACTGGACTAGGAAGAAAAACGAAAACTATGTTTGTTTGGGAAGAAAGTGATTGTACAAGCCAGGAAAACTTTCTAATGGGCCCAACACGAAAAAGTAGGGAGTTAATTTGGGCTTTGGCTGATAAGCTTATCCTCTTTGTTTTGAATAATTGGGCTAAGGTATCACAAATGCTGGATTTTCTTTTAGGAAAACACAAGTGAAGCTTTATTATTATTATTATTATTATTATTATTATTTTAATATTTTCATCCACTACATCTTTACAAAAATTTTACTAACAGTTATTTTTGTATATTCTTTATACACTCTACTAATGTGATTAGTTGCGTCACTTTTTTAGTATAAAATAACAATTTTGGTCAATCACATCAGTAAAGTGCATAAAAAGCATACAAAAGTAAATGTATTTTGTTAGATAGGCCCATAAAATAAGCAAACCTTTTAGATGCACTAATAAACTAGCTCAAGTTAAAGAATTTTAATTTTTTAATATTTTGAATAATGCCACATAGATTTCGAGCCTATAAGCCTAAAATTTGCACAAGTTATTATTGTAATATTTTTAACAAATGCATGGTCATTGGTCTCATTAGCTAAACAAATACTTCAACCTACAAATCGGTATAAAGAACACACTATTTATATCGCCTACATGATCAGATTTGATTTATCTATTGAATCTCGTATTATTGTAGGTTCATGTTAAGAAATTAAGATAACTAGTGTTGCTCTCAAGGTTTGCTTTCATTTAAAGTAAAGGTACATCAAATTTTCGATATTAAAAGAGATTGTTATGATTTTTTGAGCAGGTGAAAGCAGAAAAACATCCACAAAGGGCACGTTTCCACTGTCCTGGCAGTTCCCCAAGGACACCAAGATATAATCACGAACAGGCTCATAATTCTTTGGTATGAATACTGTAATAGAATGTAAATTTGCAACCCTGAATGATAGCACTGGTTGATAAAATCAATGTTAAGCAGGGAATCATGTATTCAATTCCTTCCCCAAACTTGATACTATGGTGTGGTAAAAACAAAATCATACTGTTGCCCAAATCCTGATGAATCATATTTCTGTATATTCCATTTTCTATATAATGTTTTTGTTCTGTAGGGGCACCTCTTATTAGGCTTGTATTTCATTTCCTAAATAGTATCAATCTGTATTTTCTGTCCAGCATTGGTCTTATTTCAAAGAGTAATGTTATACATCACACTCTCATCTTACTTTCATCCCCTCTATATCACCATCATCTTATAGTGATAAATGTGTCACATCTTACATAGTGAGATAAAACATCATCTAATAATAATAAATGTGTCACATCTTACATAATGAGATAAAAGTAAGATGATAGTGTGGTGTATAGAAATTTTCTATACACCAAAAAATAAAGGTCTCCTAAACGCTCTAAGATTTTGAGACCATTTCACAACCATCCTGGCAAAGGAATTCATGCTCGCATCACAATTGTTAACA
Organism: Carya cathayensis; assembly: GCA_011037825.1. Taxonomy (NCBI): domain Eukaryota; kingdom Viridiplantae; phylum Streptophyta; class Magnoliopsida; order Fagales; family Juglandaceae; genus Carya; species Carya cathayensis. The sequence goes on along the minus strand of QGSO01000362.1, from coordinate 790,450 downwards.
ATATACATTTTATTTGGGGAAAAAAAATAGTACATACAAAGACAACAGGTTTATTACAGAAGTAGGGCCACCATCATTCCCTGGCCCGTTTGATATTCTTATTCAGATACAAGAGTTGAATGAACAAAGAACAAAAACATACATGAATGAAGGCAATTTTTATTGGACCTCTTAACTTGAGGATGAAAAAATATGGGAAAAGACAGCAACACAAACAAAATATGGGGCATCACATAAGCACATATTAATCTTTCTCTGGCTACAACACAAATAAAAAGTGTATATATATGTACATGAGAAAAATTTTTAGTGAAAACCAAATCTGTTTACTCTATCAAAACTGGACTCCACAAATGCCCTCCCCATTACATGCGATGGGCACACAATCTGAGGCTTCGGCCACGTGGAGAGTAGAAGTTGGAAAGTTTCAACAGTATACCGTAATCAGAAGTCAGGACAGCAAAACTTTTTACCAATTGTGCAACTGAGAAGTAATGCTTTTAACCACAGGGTGGTAATCTGTGTGCATGAATCTCTTAGCTTTCTGTGAACCAGGTTGCTCAAGCCACTCATCATATAAACTTTTCACAAGGGGATTCTTGAACGGATCAGCTACTAAAACCTGTATGATATTAAAGCAAAAACATCTAAAACAACGGAAGCACAGTCATGGGCAATGCAATGAAAACTTTGAAGCATAATGTTTTATATAGCATTGTTAGTAAGTTCATTTTAATCACAAAAGCATATGGAGCATCATCGCTCATGTGTTTATGTACTTGGAATGGATTGAAGATAGAGAGATGCAACGATTCCATTTAGGATCTCTTAGAGATCTTTAAATTTCATAGCTAGTGACCGAGCCTCAAGTTTTGTTCAGGGGTGATGACACTAAAACGTTTGACACCTGAGTCATCACAGATAAGCAAAGTTGACAGCTCGATAAGACTTGGATATGAAATCTGGATGGGTAAGCGTCAAAGACAATAGTAGATGCTTTCACCATATAACAAACCAAGGCATATTTACAAGGAGAGTCTAACAGTCCCACAGAATCATCTGAAATTACTTCCAAAACTCCAAAAAACACTCACATTCTCCATGTAAGCAGCTTCTAATAACTGGATCAACTCCTTTGGAGATTGGCCAGCCTTTGACTTGATTTGACCACCACCATTTAAGCAACCTATATAAATAAATCAAATCACAAATTTCACAAAAGTATCGTAAAAATGAATAGTGCCCAAAATCAGACAAAATACTGAAAATATATTTGCAATGGAAACATGGAAAACACCTGCAGGGCATGCCATGATCTCCAGGAAATGGTAATCACATTTTCCGCTTTTAATTTTCCTGACAACATTTTGAAGGTTCCGGAATCCATAACACAATGCGAATTTCAGAACAGTTTTTCCCTCAACCTATATTAAAAGAAAGGCATGATCATACCACTGAGCAGAAAAATGCAGATGCATAATACGCTCAACGAGAGAATTCCAAATCTATGCAGCATTAGTCAGTGGGGCCGCACAAAGATGCAGAACAAGCAGAAAGGGTGAAATGCAATCGAAAGTGAAAAAAGTAGGAGCAATTTGAGAAATATATATGACATTCTAAAGAGTAGAAGTGTCAAGACTCTTTTTTACTCCTTACCAAGGGCCTGTGCACCCCCTTGATTAGTCGGAACGCTGTTCCTGAACTCCCAGTGCCAGTAAAAAAAAAAAAAAGGTTTTATTCATAAGAAGAGTAGGTGTTGGACGTAGCCCCCCAAGTGTGAAATGGGGTTGTGGATTTACAGCCACCAACCCCTCACCCACCCACTCCACCGTTCAAGTTAGGCCACCCACCATGGAATTTGCATGTATTTGTTCCCCATGATTTCTCCTATAAAAGGAGATGATTTGTGAAGAAGAAATCTATCCTCACTTCGGTGAGAGATCAGGAAGGGGCTGAGAGCAAATTTTGGGTTATGGGGAAACCCAGAACGGAGTGCCAGTGAGAGATAGAGAGATTGTTTATGGGTGTTTGTAATTTTGTACAAACATATTGAAAAATCGAATTTCTGCTTCAATGGACGTAGGCAAGTTGCCGAACCACTTAAATATTGTCTCTATCTATTGTGGGTGTGATTTCTGGGCGGCTCAAGGCACAACAATTGGTATCAGAGCCACTAGGTTTTTTTTTTGTGGGGTGGAGTTTTGGTGTGGTAGTGTGGATACGTACAGTCTAAAGAGGTTCTGTCTAGGAGATTGGAAATTTTAAGTGTGTCCATTGTGACCCTCCAATCTTTCCTGGGAACTTACTTAGTGAGGTACTATTCATTTCTACGATAAAAATTCATCAAGACAATATTAGGAATGAGGTGGAGGAATTGGTTTACCCAAGAAGTTGAAGACGCGTGCGGGGCACGCGTCCACGCACCCCACGTGCCCTAGAGGGGCTTGGCACGTGATACTCACGCGCCTCACCCGCGCCAGACGCCCTCTGCAGCGCGTGTACTACACGCTCCAGATGATCTGGACCGTCCGTTTTTCAGATCTTTGTTGAGCTAGATCTAAGCCATTTGGAGTCCGATTTCAACGATCAAATAGTGCTTTCCAACTATTTGGATCATTCCGGACTCATCTGTACGGTGGGAATGTGGAGATTCGCCATCGGTACTGTCGATCTGAACTGTCGAGGAGTTGCAGATCATTTTGGGCTAGATCTATGCCAGTTGGAGTCTAATTGTGATGATCAAATAGTGCTGTCAAACTATTTGGATCATTCTAGACTCATCTGTACGGTGGGAATGTGGAGATTCGCCATCGGTACAGTCGATCTGAACTATCGATGAGTTGCAGATCATGTTGGGCTAGATCTATGCCAGTTGGAGTCTAATTGCAATGATCAAATGGTGATGTCAAACTATTTGGATCATTCCAGACTCATCCGTACGGTGGGAATTTCGAGATTCACCATCGGTACTGTCGATCTGAACTGTCGATGAGTTGCAGATCATGTTGGGCTAGATCTACGCTAGTTGGAGTCTATTTGCAATGATCAAATGGTGTTGTCAAACCATTTGGATCATTCCGGACTCATCTGTACGGTGGGAATTTTGAGATTTGCCATTGGTACTGTCGATCTGAACTATCGATGAGTTGCAGATCATGTTGGGCCTGATCTATGCCGGTTGGAGTTCAATTATGATGATCAAATAGTGCTAACAAACTATTTGGATCATTCCAGACTCATCTGTGCGGTGGGAATGTTGAGATTCGCCATCGGCACTGTCGATCTGGACCGTTCATACTTCAGATCGGTTTTGGGCTTGATCGCAGCCAGTCGGAGTCGTGACGGACTCATTTGTTGTGGGCTTGATCGTAGCCAGTTGGAGTCATGAGGGACTCATTTGCTGTGGGCTTGATCGTAGCCAGTTGGAGTCGTGACGGACTCATTTACTGTGGGCTTGATCGTAGCCAGTTGGAGTCGAGATAGACTCAATTCGCTTGGGCTTGATTTAAGCCAGTTGGGATCGTGAAGTTTAATGGAGCAAACTTCAGGTCATTGGACGATGCTGATTAACGTGTTATATCAGCAGGTCTTGGCAGTCATACAATTCATGGAGCATATTGTTATTAAGAGGAGAACCGCACCGGATCTCATTGTGGCTTTGTTTGAAAAGCCAGTTGCAAATAACAAAGTGCTGATGAAGAAATTGTTCAACTTCAGAAAATGCAGAAGGTACTATTGTTGCCCAATAGTATTTGGCGTTGCGGTCAAAAAGTTGGGAGGTCATGAGAATGACTATGAGTAATTCTGCAAAGAAGACGAAGTTGAAGAGATCTTATCCTAGATGAGGAGGTGCGCAGAAGAGATTCTGCAAGATCTCGAGTTTGTGGCAAGACAGGCCACAAGAGACTGCTAAAATTAGGAGAAAATTGAGAATGATGTTGTGAATATGGTGACTGAAGAAATACAAGACGTTGTATTTCTTGCAGTGCACAATGCTGTTAAAGACAGCTTGAAGACAACAGTCATTCAGGTTTATTTTCTCAGAAGGTCATGGAAGGTCACAAATGATTCATTGGTCTTGGCTCGTGGAAATGGTCGTGTGAATTAGACCTGAAGAAATCTCCCTAAACCACAACATGAAGCAAAGGTGTAAGAGATGGGAACAAAAAGTCAGATGTTCCAAGGATATCTACACCTAAAGTTGATGATCACATAACTGCCAAGACGATCAGACTTCCATGGTAGTTACTACCTTAAATTGTATCCTGCTGAATGAAGGTAGTGAACTACGGTATAAAGAAAATCTTGCAAGAAGGGAGATTATGCAAGTCGGAGACTGCACACAAGATGGGCACATCGACTGAAGACAGCAGCAGGATGATCAGTCACCCAGATCAGAGAAGGAGACCTTAGCAACAGGTTCTCTGATATGTGTCAAGGTCCATGTGAGACCATTGATTCCCAGTGCAGTGGGAGATGAGTTGCCCTATATAGATGTGTTGATTAAGGGCACTGTACGTGATGAACTAAAGTTATGCATCACTTTAGTTAGTCTTCTAAGTTGAAGACATGAGCTGTAAAATTGCATAGATGATAAGGGATCATGCGGAGATAGAGCTCGGCATGTTGAGAACCAGTCTCCAAGTGGGAGATTGGTGTGATTGTAGGATTATGGAGCCTGGTTTTGAAAGCTGTAAAGGCACCAGGAAGATTGTTCGCTCGGCTATGGTACGAGCGAAACTTAGTTTGCTCAAGGTGTACATGAGTGCGGACTCATGGACTCGAGCGAAAATAAGAATCCTAGAGAGTTGAGATTGTGCAGTAAAGCACTTGTAAATCTCCTCTGAAGAAAATCTCTTGCAAGCTCCGTGGGTGTAGACGATGCTAATGCATTTGAAGATGCATTGGAGAGGCATCAGGACATCCATTTGAAGACGTACCTGCAGATGCATTTGATAGCGGATCTCTCATGGCTGGCAAGCATTCCAATGAAAGAGTGTAATCATTTGAAAGATGCAACCGTTTGTAGCATCCTAGTATGGCACACTTGGGTGGAGGGGGTGATTGTTGGACGTAGCCCCCCAAGTGTGAAATGGGGTTGTGGATTTACAGCCACCAACCCCTCACCCACCCACTCCACCGTTCAAGTTAGGCCACCCACCATGGAATTTGCATGTATTTGTTCCCCATGATTTCTCCTATAAAAGGAGATGATTTGTGAAGAAGAAATCTATCCTCACTTCGGTGAGAGATCAGGAAGGGGCTGAGAGCAAATTTTGGGTTATGGGGAAACCCAGAACGGAGTGCCAGTGAGAGATAGAGAGATTGTTTATGGGTGTTTGTAATTTTGTACAAACATATTGAAAAATCGAATTTCTGCTTCAGTGGACGTAGGCAAGTTGCCGAACCACTTAAATATTGTCTCTATCTATTGTGGGTGTGATTTCTGGGCGGCTTTTGGCACAACAGTAGGCACAGCTCAAGTAAACAGGAAGTATTCATAAGAAGTTCCTAACTAGGGTTTACAACCGAAAGTAGAAAGTCATGGACATTTAGGCCATGTTTGGATAATGAGATGAGATGAGATGAGAATTCTATGAATAGTAGTTAAATGGTTTGAGTTACGATGTTTTATTGGGTTTTGAGAAATGAGAGAAAAAGTTGAAAAAATACATTGAAGTTCAAATATTGTTAGAATATCATTTTTTTAATATTATTTCTGTTTCGAAATTTGAAAAAGTTGTATTGTTTTTTGTGTTTGTTTAAAAGTTTGGGAAAACTGTAATGATTAGGTAATGATTAGATGAAAAAGTTGAAAATTTGAAATTAAAAAGTGTTTGTGTTTGAGTGATGTTTGGAAAATAAGTTATGAGAAATTTTGAGATGAGATGAGATCATCTCACTTCCCAAACAAGCCTTAGTCCACTAAAATCAATGACCCCAGCCCATAAGAACAAGTGTGTCAGGACTGTTAAGAATTCAAAGTGCAATTAGGTTCATATCATTAAAAAGCTCCTACTCCAGGGCAACTCTAAAGCCCATCTCCAGTTTAAAAAGGATATGGTTACCATTTTACTAGTGGTTGAAAAGCCTAGTTTCTAATAATGAGCTCTCCATCCTCTTTTTAATATATAGGCATGACCAGTCCAGTCCATACTACAGGGCTTATATAAAGAGAAATGAGATTGGACGGGACTTACTTCTAGATTCACTTCTTGGAAATCTGAATTTCGAACAGTTCTGAAGTCAAGAGGACCATTGATCTCTCTTCCAAAGAGCGTTTTAGCAGCGTATCGGAAAATTGTTTCTGCATAACCTCCGGAGCCTCCATTGACCCCATAAAGATGGCCTTCTTCATTAACATTTGTCAGCCTGCAGGAAGATCACAATAAACGATATGCAGAATGACTCTATGACAGAAGTAGAAATTTTGAGGACACTGGTGTTCTTACATTCTATCTAGTGGGGACTCTTCTAGAGCTTTAAAATCCTCTGCTTTTAACTGCAAACATACCCAGAAACTTAATATATATAGAAGGCTGTTGTTAAGGAGAACACACAACGACTGTGAAAGTGCACATAGAATCTTACCTGTATCAGTTCTAAAAGTTCCCCTGAAGTTAACACAGAGTCTACCTCCACAGTCCTAAGACCATTTTCACAAGTTTCGTCTCGAGATTCCACTTGAAAAACAAAGTCGTCTCTGGACGCCTCAAGCTTCTTATCATAACAGGGCATTACAGTCACGTGGTAAACCTCATCTGGCCTGATGAGTGAATTATTTAGCAATCAAATAATAATCAAGGTTTCAATCGAAAAAACTAGCACACCAACTCATAATTCCAAAAGAAGAAGAAGACTTGGCATATGAAATTTATCGAACACTTGCGGAAAAGTTATAAATCTTCATGCATTTCATATATAAACAAAGATGAGCAATGAGGGATACAATAAGGACTTTGCAGTTTTCTTCCTTTCTAAGTTTGGCTAAGGTATGGAGGGGGAGAAGGATTAGACAAACTCAGAAAATATGTATCATCTTTGGTGAAGATGGTTGGCACGGTCCCCTTAATATGGTGATATTAGATCTGCTCTAGCTTATGGCTATTACATCAGATACTCAAAAAAATGCTACAAACACACAACAACTGACTTTGTATCTCCTAATTTTACATGCCAAAATTTTATCACCAGCCTAAATTATTCCCAGAGATAATTAAAATAGTTAAAATTAGCCTTGCAATAGAACTTGTGAAAAAACAAAAAATTCTATAAACATATAACTCCAAAATTAGATATGCTCCAAATGACAATTATTATCTGAATATAGGAATCAGATGACTTTTTAAATGAATATATTACCTAAGGCCCAATTCTTGGCATACATGATGCTTAACAATAGATCCAATTATCTGCTGAGGGCTCTTCACTGAAGAAATATAAGGCAGAATATAGGATCCAAGTTGTTTTTCAGCATAGCATATCCAACCTGCAAATAGGAAGACCCTAACATTTCACATCTTAACAACAATTAAATAAGTTTTAAATCACCATCTACATTAAATTGGAAACCCTTTGCCCTAGACTCCATCCTGCCACAGCTGTCTACACAACCTCATAACTAGTGAGCTTTCTAACACATGCTAGGTATAACTGACACATACATGCCATTTCAAAACAGGAAATGCTTATCCCACCAAGGATAGCTGCTGAGAAGGATACTGATGGTGTTTTTTTTTTTACTTAATGATTAATGAAGTGTTTTTAAATGAGTTTGTGAATTTTTTTTCTTTTCTAAAGAAATATTAAAGTGATTTTAAAATGTTTGAAAAAAAATACACAAAATAAGGAAGTGTACTTTCACTTATCGGTAGAACTTCTCGGGACACCTCTCGGTGTCCCTAGTAGTTCCCTTTCAAAATCCCCCCCCCCCCAAAAAAAAAAAACACAAAATAAAAAATCCGTTTGTATATGGGGTGGGTTTTTATTTTTCGGATGAGTGGAGGGAGATTATCATAGGGTTTTGGAACAATTAGAGGCTGGCATATATACCTGGACATGCTGACGAAATCATGGGCAGGGATGATTTACAGCTTTCATCCTCCATTGATTGGCTATATCTGTACCTCGTGATGAATTCATTACAAGATTCAATAAGAGTTAAGTCTCTGCTGCAACTTGTATCAAAGACTGTCTTCACTCCCAAGGACTTAAGAAATGTTGTGAGTTTCTTGAAAACCTGAAAATTAAAAGAGAACTTCAGCCATTAGAAGTGGCAGTGTGTACCCACAAACTGCTTATGAAAATGCATATGATGAGCAGTTCAAGAGCTTTCCTAAACTGCTCGCTATCTCAAACTTAAGGCATAGATCAAATTTTAGACTGGAATCTCAACACAAAAGAGAGAAATGGCGACCCTCACTTTGTAAATTAACTTTAAACTCGTCCATGAGAAGAAAACAAGGAAAGGGGAAAACTCTCAATAAACAATTTTTCAATGTTTCAGTCACCTGTAGTGGAGAGATGCCAAAATGAACAGCAAGAGATGCTCTTGACTGGGGGGAGAGCGAAATAATGATAGGCTTCCCTTTACTAACGTTAGAAAGAAATTCATCCAGACTTTGCTTCTCCAGCATAACTGTCTCGGCTGATGTTACACACCCACTGCATGGTCAAATGAAATCATAAACATTAAGCATTTTATAAAACCATACAAACCTGCCACCTTCAAGACAACACATTTCACTTGAAGGTTACCACAGACAATGTTGTGGCAGACACGAGGACAAGATACAAGCATCTCAAGCATTTTATTCTTAATTTCTAAGAACAATGTGGCACTCGGTCCCCTTCCAGTTTCAAGAAATAGCATTATGGAAACTACATATGCAGCATGGTCAACAAGCCCAACACTTTCTAAACCTTTTTTATCCTATTACTTGCTTTTACGGAAATCTCTAAGATGATTAACATGTCTAGCAAAATGTTTAGGAAAAATTGAGCCAGTTTATTTCTTCTCACAGTATGAACAATCATGGAAACACTTAAATTCAATAGAAAAATGTTGTACACTCCCCTCATCTTTACATTATACTGCAGGTGCCCCCCCCCCCCCCCCCCCCCCCAACAACAAAAAAAAAAACCCAACAGGTGAGAAAACTGCTCAACCATGCCATTTGGATGAGTCACGACTACCACAATTGAACATCAAAAGATCACTATGGTAAGAAACGACAGTGAACTAAAAGATCACAAACGATAGTAAATACACATCAATTCACAGACTTGAAGTTCACAACACCTTTTTTGTCCCATACTTCGCGCTTTTCATTGTTAGTTTGTTACATAAAGCTTGTTAAGGGCTTCTAAAAATTACACAAAGAAAAATGATAATTGAGAGAGAGAGAGAGAGATAAATTACCTGCATGCTAAGCAGTCCTTGAGTGAAATTTTAACCGGGTCTCTTTGCAATTGCTTGTTAGAAGTCGAAACCTTCACCAAACATCGAAATAAATTATAAAACCCAACGAATAGAAACTTCAAACTTTCCTGTTTACTTTAGCAAACCCTTAACCACTTCGTGCCTTTGAGTTGACAACTGAATAATCGATGGAATTGGAGCTAAATACCTCGGCTTTATCAGGCTTGGTTGAGTTGGATTTAAGCCCCTTGAGAGACACAATGCATGCCTGCGACGGTGCTATGAAATCACTCAGATCTCCGATCCGAAGCGTGGCCGAGAATTTCTCCGACATGTTCGTCTCTCTCACACACACCTTTCTAATAGCCAAAACTGTTTCTTAGGAACCAATTACTGAAAACTGGGCTTACTAGTACAGATATCGCAATCTACAACAGTGAGTTCAATAGAAAACCAAAGATTTAGTGGTCTATTATTTGCGGAGATTAGGGTTTTTTAAAGCTCGGAAGCTGAGGAGTTCGAAAGACGGAGATAAAAAGTAAGCTATAAAGGAAGGAAGACGAAAGAGGCAGCGTTCACATGTAAACCAGAGTCAAAAAGAACACTCTGTTGACCAATGAAATCAAAGAGTTTTTGTTGACAAAGAAAGTCTACACAAATCATTTGAGGTTGATTGGCTGTCCTTGACTCTTGTTGTAGATACTAGCATACTGTTACATTTGTCAGCCCCTATGGCACGTGTCGACCACATTCCACCTGAGCGATCGATTAGTAGCCATACACGTGGGATTTTGACGCTCATAATATTAATATTAGTAGTAAAATAATTTATAAATAATAATAAAATAATTTGAATTAAAGTAATTTATTGACTTTTTGAAATAAATAAATAAATAAAAATATTATAAAGTAAAAAAATTATTTGAACACTATTTTTGTTTTAAAATTTTGAAAAAAATTATATTTATTTTGTATTTTTTATTTTGTTGGAGAGTTTCAAAAAGTTGTAGTGATTAGTTAATAATTGGATAAAAAAGTTAAAAGTGTAAAATTAAAAAATATTTTATCTTTAAATGATGTTAGAAATTAAATATATGAGAATACTTATATTCTCAAACAAAGATCATAAGCCTTGATAGAGACAATAAGAACCTAAATATTTTGATGGGTGAACCAAATCATAGAATCAGAATAAGGCTGATTGTAAAAAATAATATTAGATACAATTATAAGTTGTGTAAGCGTCGTGCACTTTTTTTAAAAAATAGTGAGATATATTACTAAAAAAGTTATTTTTTTTATATAAATTCTTTATTTATTCATTTTTTTAAAAATAGTCCGTGGCGTATGCGACGTAAATATTACTTCTCGAGTGTGAATATATAATATGTAAATAATTATTTGTATTATTTCTTGAGTTGTTTGAGTGGTTCTCCCACCTAAAATTGTGAGCTATTAAATGTAGTGGTTGTTGTTTGTTTACATAGAGTAAAGAAATGAAGATAGCAATATATTCATTTGCCTTAATTTACATAGAGTGCAGTGTTCTATTTATAGAGAGATGCAATATTGCACTGATACAAGCTTACGTACAAGTAGGTGATATGCGTTGGTGCTTCTAGACCCAGCTAGGAATCGTTACAACAAAAAAGATTCCTTTTGTACAATTATATTTAAAATAGAATATACAAAATTACAGAGAGGACATTCTAGAGGATTTTGTTGGTAGAGATGAGCAAGGATCATGTTGTGGAGCTGACTTGGAATCTTGCGCAGAGGAGGCCTTGCATGGAGCTGACTTGGAGACAGCAGTGTTGGTATTGCTTTCAACCTCCCGCAAGTCCAACAGGGGCACCATGGTGAGACTCGTCCGTAATTGAAGAAAGCGTGAGGAGGCCAATGGTTTGGTCAGGACATCTGCAAGTTGATCACGAGAGGAGATGAAGGCAACATTAAGCGTTTTGGCTGATACGCGATCACGGACAAAATGGAAGTCAATTTCCATATGCTTGGTTCGTGAGTGAAGGACAGGGTTCGCAGAGAGATATGTTGCGTCAAGATTGTCGCACCATAGTGTAGGAGGCAAGGGCAGAAAAATTCCAAGGTCTTTGAGGAGAGACTGAATCCATAGAAGCTCTGCAGTGGTATTAGCAAGGGCTTTATACTCTGCCTCCGTGTTGAAACGAGCAACAGTTTTCTGCTTCTTTGAGCCCCAAGATAGAATGTTTGATCCAAGAAAAACACAAAAACCGCCAATGGAACGACGGTCATCGGGGCACCCTGCCCAATCGGCATCCAAAAAAGCATGCAGTGAATATTTTGAACATGGTCTAATATGAAGACCAAAATTTGCAGTGTGCTTGAGGTACCTCAAAATCCTTTTTACAGCTTGCCAATGGGGGAGCTTGGGGGCATGCATAAATTGAGCAACCTTATTAACAGCAAAAGCCACATCAAGACGTGTAAGGGATAGATACTGAAGACTCCCAACAGTGCTTTGGTAGAGGGTTGGATCAATGAAAGTAGGGCCATCTGTGAGAGATAGGTGAGCTGAGGTGGATATTGGCGAGGTGATAGGTTTGGCAAGATCCATATTTGTGTGCTTGAGAAGGTCACATATATATTTGGTTTGGGATAGGTGAAGGCCCGTGGAAAGGAAATTAATTTCGAGACCAAGAAAAAAACGCAGTGGTCTAAGATCCTTGACTGGGAAAGACAAACTGAGAGAGTGAAGCACTGAGGAGATGGCATCCGAATGTGACCCAGTGAGAATTATGTCGTCTACGTAAACCAAAAAAAATAAGATAACAAAGTCATGCTTGTAAATAAACAAAGAAGGGTCGGCATGAGAGGATGAAAAACCAAGATCAAGTAGACGAGCACTTAGCTTGGAGAACCATGCTCTGGGAGCCTGCTTAAGGCCATAGATAGCCTTATTTAATTGGCACACATGAGTTGGGAAGTCTGGATTGATGAATCCAATCGGCTAAGTCATGCAAACTTGCTCATGGAGATCACCATGCAAAAAAGCATTATGAATATCAAGTTGCCGAAGACTCCATCCTTCGTTAACAGCAATGGTGAGTATGGTTCGAATAGTTTTCGGTTTGATAACTGGGCTGAAGGTCTCGGAGTAGTCAATTTCGGCTTGTTGGTGGTAGCCCTTGGCAACCAAGCGAGCCTTTCGTCGCTCAACCGCATCAACAAGGCGTTTTGTCCTAAAAACCCATCGACAGCCAACAAGGTTAGTAATACCAGAGGAGGGAACAAGGGACCATGTATTGGTGTTTAGGAGTGCTTGAAATTCCTCAATCATGGCATTTCGCCATTCTGAATATTTGGCAGCCTCGGTGTAGGAGGTGGGATCTTCGGGTGTGGTGGAAACAGAGGTAAGATAGCTGCGTGGTGGTGGCCATAGTATGGTGCCATCGGTGAACTGTCGAGGATGAAGGGAATTTGTTTTTGAACGAGTGACAATCGAAGATGGAGAGGAAGAAATATCTGACGCAGAGGAAGGAGAGACTGCATAAGTGTTAGGTGAAGAAGATGATGAGCTGTCGGAAGAAGAAAGAGGGTCAATGGGCTCAATGAAAGGAGAAGTAGGTGAATAAGTCGTGGGTGAATTTGACTCAATGAGCTGCACAAGAAAATAGTCCGTGAGTGAGGAGTGTGAAGGGACAGCAGGTTGCGTGGGTTGACTTGGCATATGAGACATAGGAGGGGGGGGGGCAGAAGTGACGGAAGAGTAGAAGTGAAGGATTTTGGAATTGGGGGGGCAGTTTGAAAACGGAAAGAGAGTTTCATCAAAAACCACATCACGGGAGTAGTAAATTCGGTTAGCAGGGACATGGAGACACCTGTAACCTTTATGAGAATTACTGTAACCCAAGAAGAGGCATTGAGATGAACGAAGGTCAACTTTATATCGGTTGTAAGGTCGTAGATGGGGCCAACAAGCCGTACCAAAGACCCGAAGAAAAGTGTAATCTGGAGATTTTAAAAACAGCTTCTCAAAAGGAGATTTGTTTTGAAGAAGAGGAGTGGGAAGCCGATTGATTAAATAAATTGCAGTGTGAAAAGCATCAGCCCAAAAAAGTTGAGGTAACGATGCTTGGGCCATAAGGGCAAGGCCCGTCTCAACGATATGGCGGTGTTTTCGTTCCACGGCCCCATTTTGTTGATGGGTGTGGGGACAAGATAAACGATGTGAAATGCCTTGCTTTTGAAGAAGATTGTGAAGGGAATGATATTCACCGCCCCAATCACTTTGAATTGAGAGAATTTTGGCATTAAACATTAATTCAACATGTTTTTGGAAATTAATAAAAACACTTAGAACATCAGATTTTTGAACTATGGGAAACCACCATGTATATCGTGTAAAATCATCTAGGAAGGAAACATAATATTTAAAACCTTCTCTAGAAATTACAGAGGCAGGGCCCCATACATTGGTGTAAATAAGCTGAAGAGGTCTTGTGGAATGCTAATGAGTAGATTTGAAGGGAAGTTGAGTGCTCTTGGCTTGTCGACAAGCTGGGCAGACAGGAGAGATAGAGCTGGTAAAAATAAGAAGATTATTGGACTTGATGATACGATGGACAAGTTGAAGAGATGGATGCCCAAGACGTGCATGCCACTATGAGGAAGATGTGCGCTCACCAATAAAAACTTAAGAAGGAGAAACTGACTCGGAGTGCTGAAAGGAGTAAAGGCCATCAAGCATTGGACCACGAAGGAGAGGGGCTCTCGTCTTGGAATCCTTCACAAGAAATAAAGAACTGTGAAACTCAAAAAAGACAGAATTATCACAACAAAATTGACTGACCGAAATTAAATTTTTGGTTATGTGAGGAACATGTAATAAGTGCTTGAGAAGAAATGAACGAGAAGAGGAGGAGAGAGCAAATTCACCAATATGAGAAATTGGAAGGGTAGAACCATCACCAACACGTATCTTATCCGTACCACCATAAGGAGTGCACTGAAGGTTGAGGTTAGAGAGATCGGAGATTAGGTGGTTTGTGGTAGCGGTATCCAGATACCAAGTGGGGTCAGGAGAGGAGGTAGAGGTGGTGTAATGAGCTGTGAGAGAATGAGATGGTTCACTTTAATAGGAATGGTCAAAACGAAAATAGCATTTTAGAGCACCGTGACCAACTTTTCCACAGACTTGGCGTAGAGGAGCTGGAGATTGAGAAGAATGTGGAAAAGATGAGGGTGATGTTGTGCGTCCCCTCCCACGACCACGATTGTTACCACGATAAGAACCATGGAAACCACCACGGCCACATGTAAGAGAGGAGGTGGTGATATTGGCAGAGAGGTTGAAAGAAGAAGGCAGATAGGTGGAATGAGCAAGACGATTTTCATAGGAGAGCAAAAGGCTTTATAATTCTTCAGTAGATAGAGGGTCAAGCCTGGCTGTAACAGAGGTAACGAAAGCATCATACTCATTATTGAGACCGGCAAGCAGGTAAGAAAGAAATTCTTCTGGGGACAGGGGAGAGCCAGCAACACTCATAGTATCAGAGAGATGCTTGACCTTTCGAAAATAATCAGTGATAGAATTCGACCCTTTTGAAATAGTAGCTAGCTAATAGCGAAGCTAAATGATCCTAGCATGAGATTGAGTAGTAAAAAATTTCTCAAGGGCTTTCCAAACCTCACGGGCTGTAGAGTAGCCAACGACTTGAGCGATAAGATTATCAGAGAGGGAAGAGATTAAAGCACTTAAGATGAGCTGGTCAGTTTGAATCCAAGAGAGAATTTCTGGATTGGGCGTGTTATCAGGAAGAGTGGGGGAAGGAGGTATGCCAGTGCCATCAACAAAATGGAAAGTCGCCAACCTTTGAGATAGGGTACCATTTGAGTACGCCATGAAAGGAAATTCTCATTTGTAAGTTTAACAGTAACAAGATGTGGAAAAGGAGGGGTGGAGGGGGGGTGGAGGAGGACGATTTTGAAATCTGGATTTTTGGAAGGGGAGACTCTTCCGCCATTGTTTGACGTTAGTCTAGAAAAAGCTCTGATGCCATAAAGAAATGAAAACAGCAATATATTCATTTGCCTTAATTTACATAGAGTGCAGTGTTCTATTTATAGAGAGACACAATACTGCACTGATACAAGCTTACGTACAAGCAAGTGATATGCGTTGGTGCTTCTAGACCCAGCTAGGAATCGTTACAATAGAAAAGATTCCTTTTGTACAATTATATTTAAAACAGAAAATACAGAATTACAGAGAGGACATTCTAGAGGATTCCGTTGGTAGAGATGAGCAAGGATCATGTTGTGGAGCTGACTTGGAATCTTGCGCAGAGGAGGCCTTGCGTGGAGCTGACTTGGAGACAGCAATGCTGGTATTGCTTTCACTGAGAAGGTTTTAGGAGTATAAAAAAATTGACCCGAATCGTGAATTTAACACGTTATAATATATAATTAGGCTTGAACATAATTAGGTTCGGCTCAATTTGGATCATTAAAATGCTGACTAGCTAAAAAAAAAAGGATTGGTCATTTGAGTCAACATGCCAGTGCCACCCAATTGACTCACCAAATATTTTTTTACTACAAATTGTGTTTAAAATTGAAGAATATGGCCTTTTTTTTTAATAATTTCTTAGAATTTTCTTGTATAAACTTTTTAAGGGGGTAAAATACACTAAGCTCAAACTTATTCTCAAGGCCTAGTCCTTCAAATGACCATCACTAGAAGATAAAAGATTAGAGAAAGAAATGGAATAGAAAATTGACAAGGGAATACAAGGTGTCAGGATGTTAAGAGGAAAATAATGGAGGAGACATAAAGGAGGAGTGAGGTGACCTAAAGCAAGGGGGCATGAGATAAAAACGCATGAGCACATACAACTTCAAGGACTTTTGGCCAGACTTATCCAAGAATGCTTCTTCAACCAAGAATGCTTCTTCAACCTCATGACTGGAGTTCTAGCGTGAGATCTCTACCAGAAAACAGACCTTCGTATATTGTATGGTGAGAATGAAAGACCATGAGAGACTGTAAAACAAGCTTATTATAATGGATTATCCTCTTCTCGAACTCCCGTGAATGTAGGCCCAGTGCCGAATCACGTAAATCTGTTTATCTCTCTCTATTTATTTCCTTACATTTATTTACTAATCATTGTCATGGATGTATGTACAAGTACCGTACAGCCACATTAGACCACTATCGAGGGCCCATACAACACCGATCCAGGCCCATACAACACCGATCCCATGTCCAAAACAATCTCAACAGGTCAGGAATAGATCATTCTCCCCTTCTACATTTCTGTACTGTTTTTAGGCATTAACAGACTTCACTTTATTATCCAATATAGGAATGATCAAATACTTATGAATTTTTTTTATTTTTTATATATCAAATTATAAAATTACTCTTACTATAAAAAAAATATAATGAATCAATATGAAAATACGTTAGATTGTAAATTTTATTTTTATTTAATTATTTTATGTCCGTAATGCGTCTCTATTTTTTAATGGGTCAAGCATGTGCAGATGAACCTGTGAAATAAATATGCCGGTTGGGGTCAAGACTCAAGATGATTGACTCGCTTAGTTATTGGGGTCAAGTTTTGCTGTTTTGGTTGATTAAAAAGTGAGTGAACCCAAATGAGTTGATCCAACCCGACCTGATAGATAGCTCATTAGCTCTGGGGAAATACAGGTGAGGACTAGGGGAGGACTTCGAAGAAAGGAAGCAGAGAGGGGCTTCTTATTTCCCTCCTAGGTAGGACAGAGGGTTGAGGGAGGAGGGGCCTTCAAGAGCCTACCAGAACATCAACATATAGGACATCATCTGGAGCTTTGTAGTTTTGGATGGGTTCCTTGGGCTTTTGCAACCTCAACCCCCAAAAACTGATATTGTACATAGATCATTTCACATCCATATCCGTTCATGTCTTTCTTGGTGATCTTTTAAATCGCTTTCCTCCTGGTTCATATATTAGCACAAGTGACAAGATTCTACTCAACTTAGATATATTCTTAATTGGCCATTTCCCCAATTCAGTACAGGTACCCTTTTTGGGTTTTTGAATGAACCAAAACACAAACGAGTTTATGGAAACAACAACCTAAAATTATTGTAGTATTTGAAGAGTAACAAGACTTTACAGCGGTAGCATACAGAATTTGCCTCCAAGTTACAAAATTATTTGGGCAATGACTGAAAGAGTAGTGATAATTCAAACACTTACATCAGACGATTTTTTAAAACCTACCACCTCTGCTCCTGCCCTTAGTGCCACCGTACAAGCGGAACAGACTGAAAGCAGACATACAAGACAGAACCACCATGCTAAGGCTAACTAATATTGCACTTCCTACTCCCTCTCCCACTTGGTTACAGAACTTCCCATACATATTGCATATCTTCATCCATTGCAGTTCTGGCTGGCCCAACTTTGCGAGCGTTGCAGATTGTATAGCAGCGGCCACTGCAGATACGGTCATGTATGCCATTACCTGCCCGAACAAGATAACATTGACAAAATGACATAATAAGTACGCAATTTTCTTTCTCTGCCAATTGAATAGAGAAGTTATTTCTCCAATTTCAAGTGTACGATATACTACACCTTAGCATCAAATTCATCACACGCTCACTTTTTTTTATATGAGTCAACATACATATGAATTACCCTTCTCTACCTAGCAGCACCAGTTGTCCAGTGAAAAATTTGTTGATGCAGACCCCAGCAGAAAATAATAATTAGGAGGTCAGTAAAATATTGTAGACAAGCCTAGCGTACATATCTTGCTGGCTGTTCTATCTGCAGTCATGATTCCCAACCAAAACAGGTCTACAAGTATTTACGACATCACATTCTCTACTTGTGAATTATTGGTCTGAAAACTATACAATAAAATAGAACAGCCACAGCTTCTTCTCACGCCTAGTCAAGTCCATCAGAGTGTCAGTCTCAACAATTTTTTCTCAGAGAAGAACACTAACTGAGATCATGAACAATATTTTGCCTGGCTCCATTTATTTCACATTTTAAATGCTACCAAGGGAATAAGAGCCATCAGTTCCGGTCATGGTTGGGATTGAATTGGTTAGAAGCAGCTTGGCTAGCCAGGGAGTCTTCATTCCTGATCATTACGTCTGTGTCAATTTGCACCTTCACGAGAGTCAAATGAAAGGACCCAAAATTTGCTGATATTTTATCTAATGGACATCTCCCTGGTTGTAAGAATTAGTGGACTGTTGTAAAGGTGACAAGAAGAGACGTGCAGGGACATGGTCTGAGACTCTTGAGTAAGAATGCAAGCTACTCTTATGTCATTTGTAACATGGCATTCATTCAGCAGATATAGACAAAAATTATTCAGGGACCAAAATCTATTTATGGTGTTGCATTAGAAAGTTCTGCTGTTGTCCTAAATACATTTGAGCCATTGGAAAAATATGGAAGATTAAGACCTTTCAATTACATAAATTGTTGATTTGGATATTGTTAGAGGACATGGTTGTAATAAGTGTAACTTGTGAGGGTATAATCGTCAATTGTAATAAGTGTAAGTGTGAAGTATTTTCCCTTTGTAAGTTTCTACAGATATTAATCTTCAATTCGGGTCAAGAAATAAGAAGCCAAATAAAAGAAAAACCCCTTTTCAACCTTGTACATTATAGAAAACAGGGGAACCCTGTATATTAGTACACACTCAATTTTGTTTCGGTATTTATCTTCCAAATCATTCCAAAAATAAATATTACTTTTTGGGATAAATAGCTAAATGTAATTTTGGTGATATTTGAGTGAGATTTAGCATTAAACACAACATGAAATTAGGAAAATCTTGAATTACAATACGTCACTGCCATCATAATGATTAAAGCACAAATGTAATTATAGAGGGTTTACTTCTACTCTCAACTGGGGAAAATGAAATAGCTAATGATAATATCCTTATCAAACCAACCAAAGCCCATTGACTATTGTTCCATTAGGCCGGATTAGTCCACACCAATTGGACGGTTCAAATCCCAGATCAATATATGCTATTTGTCAACATGGATAATGGCTTTACTGAAATCTTATTTAATATGAGGCATATGGATGTCTCAAGTGAAAATAAAATGGACCAATGGAGGGCATATCGTTTTCAACATACCTTGTGAAAATGATTAAGAAATGCATATAGTGTAGATTTTTCTTTTGGTCAGGAAAAAGGGTCATTTAAAAAAAAAAAATAAAGGTCCAGAATGCAATGTACCTGATCAACAGAGAAGATTGCCCAAGCCAAGGGCTTGCTGAACAGCGCATTTCCTCTAACCATGTTCACAACGCATCTCAGTACCTGGGCCAACGAGTAGGCAGCAGTTATACCATTGACTATCACCAAAAACCTACACGAGGATGCAAAATGAAAATGTTTCACAAAATCATGGAATAATCAGGACTATATTATGGTAAACCTGAGAGAGAGAGAGAGAAGCGGGGGAGGATTTGAGATCTTACACAAGAGCTTTCATGTCTACAAATCTAGCTTTCTTCCGAATCATGAAGATTTCTCTGACCTGGGTATCAGTCCCCACAAGAACAACTGCAAGTACTCCTAGACCACAAATCACACACCTCAGTACCAACTCTGCCACCCGCATCCTCCTATCAACAAGCCTCCCATTTGTGCCATGATACACTGGGACATTCCCTGGACTGACGCCAACACCCAAGTAACTCATCCTTCCCAAGACCCACGATCAGAAGAGAGGAGGCAGAAGCGCAAGAGACAACCCTCACATCCACACCAAGCCCCCAAGCTCTGTGCACAAACACCCCACAAGCAGAAACTTGCACTACTTAAATGCACGGGCAACCTATTCGCTCTCCATCATTTATTTTTTTGTTAACTTCGCTTATGCTTCGATTATGAAAATAAATAAAAATAAAAATATAGCTTATATTTGGTGGTGGAGCTTAGTTCAGTTACTAGGGTGCTACCCGCCGGGCGGGGGCACCCCCACCCCACCCCACCCCCCGCCCCCGCCAATGCGGGGGGAAGTTTTTTGCCCCCACCCCCCGCATGGACGAGGCGGGGTACCCCGTCCGGTAACGGGGGTGCGGGGGTGGACCTCCCCCCTTCCGACCCTCGGCTTTAGTGATTGGGCCCTTGGCTAATTGAAATTTTTTGAATCATTTTGAATTTAAATAAGTTTTTTTAGATCAGAATGACCCAAAAATACAATTCAGACCTATTTTTAGACTAAAAATTAAACTACAACTATATTTATATATTAAAAAAAACTTGAAAAAAAAATAGGAATACAAATACTAATTACTAAATTCCAAGTTCAAAGACTTCAACTGTAAATTTTATAGTCTTATACTTTTAGCCTATTAATTACTAAGTAACTAAGGCATGCACTAAGCTATTACAAAATTACAATAATAGAAATTACAAAATCGTGTCAACTAATAAACAATTACAAAATTACAAAGACATAAAAATAATAAATACTACAAATTGTACTATTAATGATTAACATTACACCTAATTATAAATTGAGTTCATTGAGACATTCCATTGTGTTGAGATATGGGCAGACAAATTCAAGATCATAAATCCTACAATAATAAGAAATTAAAAATAAAACGAATTAAAATTATCAATATAAAGTTTTAACTTATAAATTAAGTGATTAATTCTACAAACCATGGGTAATGGTGGGTCTAGAGTCTAATATAAAAGAATTCATACTACAGCAGAAGAGGTAGCTATAGGATGGTTGGCCCTGCTGTGGCGACGGGAGGGGGGTACTGGCCCACTTGGTACACGCCGTTGGGGAGGGTTTTTTTTTTGAGGGGGAGGGGGGTTTGCGACATGTGATGGGGGGTGGGTTTAGATTTAAATTTAAATTTAAATCCAAAACGGTGCCATTTTAGGTTTAACTCTCTTATAAATAAATAAAAAAAAATCAGGTGCCAAAATGATGCAATTTTAATCACCTAAAGATTCTTTTTTATTATATAATTATATATATATTATATATATGCGGAGCGGGACGGGGACCATTCCATCCCAACCCCGTCCCTGCCCACGACCCGATATACAGGCGGGGCGGGGCCCGCTGCCCACCCTTATCAGTTACTGCCTGCCAAAAGTAGTCAAAGCTGAAGACTTTATAGCAATGCATGAGTTGAAGAGACGCAGGTACCTCATCCTCCACCTTAAAGTGCATTTAATGGGGCTTTTTTTTTTATCCTTTTTCGCGCATTTAATGGTGGGCACCAGTTTCACTCGTCTAGTTCTGCATTTGAGAATGTTTTATTCAAATTTTCTTTTTTTCTTTTCTGGAAATTTAGAGACTACTAGATCGATGCAGATATGTCTTCCTAAACAGGAACAGCCAGATAAGGTGAGGAAAGGAGGCTTGAATCTTCCAATCAATGAAGGCGGCGGTGGAATTAATGATGTCCTATTTTTCTTTCCCATGGCGGAAAGGTTTTGGCTTACGTTCATCCTTCAAATTAAGATACAAGTTTCTGCATATACTCTTATAAAACGGTATCACAATCTTAATGTATTCAATTTTTTAAATTATACCTTAAAACAAAATGAGATACATGATGAAGGTAAAACAGTCATTGGGAAAGAAGATATTATAAACTCCATGAGAATCGTTCCTGCTGTAAAACTTAGGAATGAAAAAGATGACAATACGTCTATTTGGAAGAGAAGATGCACCACTCTTATTTTATAAGTTTTTTTTTTTTTTTACAACATTAAATATTTAATACATATTATAAAATCTAGTTTATCAGTTTATAAGACCCCTCACCTAAGATTTTGAAATGGGGTAAAAGCTAATAGGGAACTTGATTCAAAACTAAGAACAAAGAGAAAATAGTCAGCTATGTTTGAATAGTAATAAAAAAGTAATAAATATTTTATGAATAATAATTTGAGACTACACTTACCAAACACAGCCTTAAAAATGAGTCACATGGGTGATGGTTTTTGCTCTTTATGGTGGGTGGTGGTTAGGTTTTGTGTTTGTGCACACTTATTATCATGGTGAACTGTGACCATAACTCCATCAGGCCACAGTACCCTTTGTAGGTAATGTCTCAGTCACTTACCTAACCTTACTAGATTTGGGAGGTAGGTTTTGTGATTCTTAAACAGTGATGAAGCTTAATATGGTTCCTTGGAGTCTCCATCTGGTTTGACACCTAATCCGCTACTTTGATCTGGTGAATGGACCACTCATCTTCTGCTTATGTACTTATCGTTTCATACATTAAGAGGCAAACGATGATGCTTAAAAGGTTTGCCTCGTTAAAACACAAAAACAAAAAACAAAGATCCTCCTTATCAAAACTTTTTTCAAGGAAACTTTCGTTAATAAAAAAGGAACAAGATGCAGATCTCCAACAAACACATTACTATAATCAATACAGCTACTAGAAATACAAGAAAAAAAAAGGGAAAATTTGAAATCAAGATCAATAAATTGATCCACACCCATTGATATAAAAGATAATCCAAAGAGAGAGTCGTTTTAAATATCACTTTTTATGAATGATTGGTCAGTCTCGTTTGGTTATACAGTTCAGATAAGATGAGATGATATGTTTCGTTGAAAATTAAATAAAATATTATTATAATGTAATTTTTTAATATTAGTTTTGTTTTAGAATTTAAAAAAATTGAATTGTTTATTATATTTTATATGGAGATTTGAAAAAATTATAATGATGAGATGAGACGATGAGATAGTTTAAATTTTGATAAACAAACGAGATAATCATAGAAAGTGAGTGCTTCTTGATCTTAAATGTTAAGGTAATCTCAGATTATTTAAATTGATCTGTGAATAATAATATTTTAAAAATCTCAATAAAATATATTTGAATTTAACTGTTTTATAAAAAAAAGTTAACAAAATAATAAATCACATCAATAATTAATTTAAAATGAATTGAAATAGACTTATCAATAAAACACAACCAAATCTCCAAAAGGCCACCAACAACCGGAGAAGGAGGGCTAGCTCACTACTTTTATTTGGGATGCAGTAGTAATGTACTCTCCGTACGTACCCATAATACAATATATTATTCTTATGCAGTGCAGGCAGCGCAGCACTGAAGTAATGGCTAAGATATTTGGATTTCCATCCTACCCTTATCAATAAAAGGATAACGCAACGACTCTATCCTCATCCTCATCCTCGACTTCTCTCTGTAGAATTTGGGCTGCAGAGCTCAAACTTCCAGTTGAAATACTATCAGCAGCCTAGCAAGCTGTCCATGCCCACATTGAGAGCATTCAATGCATGCAGCGGCCAGCATACTTAACTATAGTATATCTTTATAATTTTTTTAAAATTTTAATTAGAAATCACATTTTTTATAATTTTTTCTCAAATTTTACTTATATTTAAAAAAATTTAAAATCTCATTCCCTATAATTTTTCTATTCTATTAAAATAATCGTTCTCTATTCTTTCTTTATTATTTATTTCTCTTACCTCCATTTAAAATATTAACTACTTACTTTTTTATATTTTTTCTCTATTGAGCATTTTCAGTTTCTACATAAATCTTAAACACGAAACTAATGTTTTATCCTTATACGCAAATAGTTTTTAAACTAATACGAATAATAAATATTCATCTTTTTCAACGGTTTTTTATTTGTAAAGAAGAAATAAAAAATTGAAAACTGAAAAATACATCCTTATTATTTTATCATTTCTACGTACAAGTACTAATATTGCCAATTCAAACGAGCTCCAAAACACAAATGTCATGTGCGAACAAAAAAAGTGAGTTATAATTACAATAGTTGAAATGCCTATATACTGGGTCCAAAAGTTTAGTGCATGTCGCCATAATCAGATTTTTCTAAAATAAATTGCCAAAACAAATAACCACAACATCGAAATCAGAATAATGAAACTGGTTTTCTCCAATTTTCGCTTACGCCTTTTTAAATCAATTTCTAGTTAATGTCTACTGGTTTGGATGTCTATTGAGACTTGTATCTTATGAAATTTGGTTTTTAATTAGTTATTTGTCTTTTGCCCATATGCTGGTATTTTTGGGTCATACCAATAGTTTTACCCACAAGCATGCCCAGCCTGCACAATTGACAAATATTGAAATCTGTAAGCACACCAGTACAACTACATCTATTGCAAATAAGACCACCAACAAAGCTTGTAAAATTACTTCATAGTTTTAGCAACCAAAAAATCGACACCCCCCATTATCCTCAATATGAGCAAATCATTAACACACCTTAATACCACAATAACATACTGGGTATTATTTGCGATGATTGTTTGTTGAACGTGAGATATTGGTAGTGCTACTACTTGACCCATGCATTAGGTAGTATTATCTTTTGTTTTGCTTCTTGTTTGTAGACAAATAGTGAGCATTTCCAACAAAGTTTGTCTACTTATTTTGGTAGCCGGCTCAGGAATCGAATGGTAACATACAAAAAATTTTTGCACCCTCCCTAAAATAGATGCAACAATTAGTTACCACTACTTATTGGTCGACCGGGTTACCATGCCATAAGAGTGTGTACCAAATTTCTTATGTCCCCACAAGGCTTTGTCATCATCACAGCCGAGGTTGTTAGAGAAGGAAAATCCAACGACAACAATGATCAGTGCAAAAAAAAAGAGAGTCTATGAATGCATTGAAAGGCCTAAAGAATATGTGTTTTGTGGGACTCAAAATAGTTTTATTATTTACATTATGTGTAAGATAGGAACCCAACTAAGAAAATGGCTGTAAAACCAAAAACCCCAATTGTTTTTGTGAAAACTATCACAAAATAGTTGGTGGCCATCTTGGTTCGGATTACCCTGCCATATCAATGAAGCCCCATTAAAAACACTTGTGAATTAAGCACTTCCCATAGAGTAATTAGAACCATTATCACATCCTCACATTAGACATGCAATCCCAAAGAATAAGCCTAAATCAATACCAATAGCTACAAAGAACAAAACTAGAATTGGATAGCAACATAATAAAAGCAAAAAGCAAAACATGCAGTAGAAAGAATGCATTGAAGAGATACCACCAAATCAATTATTTGTAAGGTAATATCAAGTCTAAATTGTGCCTTATCTTAATCCAAACTAGAGCTACAAATATTTTCAATATTACCCAGTTTGCAAATATTCTCATCCAAATCAATTGTATATACTAGAAGATCATGACTGATATCACTCATTCCACATATTCACCAAAAGAATGATGAAGAAAATATTATTTACAAAACATGACTACACGTAATTTTGGGCTATTATTTTGTAAGAAATTAAAGGGCAGGCATGTAAATAAATGGAGTACAAAATTAAAAAGATATAATTATGGGTATATATATATATATATATATACACGATCAATTGGCCATAAGACCACAAACACGATTGAATAAGTGAAAGAAGCAAGTTGTGTGAATAATGTCATGATAATTAATAATGATGCACAATGTCTATAGCATATGCCAACTTTATACACACACACACACACACATACATGCATACATTTATAAATGCGTGTCATGTGCAGTGGATGATAACTGAATCTAAACAAAGCCAATCAAAATGAAGTGTAAGAAGAAGACTAACTGGGTGATAATTGAAGCTAAACAAAGGCAATAATACAAGAAGTCCAGACAGAGCACAAATCCATATCCAAACAAAGCTAAACAAACCAATTATCCATGCCCAAATTTATGTTGACAATAATAGTATTGAGGTGTAAGAAGTAGACTAACTTAATGATAACTGAAGTTAAATAAAGGCAATAATACAAGAAGTCCAAATTGAGCACAAGTCCATGCCCAAACAAAGCTAAACAAACCAATTATCCAAATCCAAATATCCATACCCAAATTTATGTTGACAATAATAGTATTGAGTGCCCAAATACAAGAAGTCCAAACTGAGCACAAGTCCAACATTCAACCATGGTAGATTCAAATTTCAGTGTGCCCTGAATCATACAAAAAGACAACATGCAAAAAACACTCGAAATTTCTCATAGCATCTCAAAGAACAAACAATTTCCTTTAACATCCATAAGAAGAAAAATGACTTAGAGCACCAAATAAGAGCAATTTCCTTAAGCCAACATTCAGCCCTAGAGCACCAAATAAAATGCAAGATTCTCAAATTTTAGTGGTCAAGCAAATCGAGATACATACAACCAAGAAGTCGAAAAGGTAACACAAATGAAAGCCATGGCAGATACATGCATAAAAGTTGCTATGAATATGGGTCATAGATCCATGAATATTCAAACTCTTGAACACTAATTTAAATCTAGGGTTCTTAAGTTTCAGTGGCCAAAGTTACAAATAGAAAAAAAACTAAACTCGAAAATGTATCAGATTCAGTCATAGGAGAGGGGCTCAGTGTGTAAAATCTTGCGAGAGAGGACAAAGTCTAGACATGGAGAGAAGAAGAGGGAATGTGAGAGAGTGAATAGATGACTTTAACTTACATATATTCAAGCCAATGAAAAGAAGCCACCGTCAAAAGTGGCAAACGGTGTGAGAGAGGGCAAGCAATCAGGAGTAGAGATAGAGGAACACATGGGACTAACAACAGGAAAGGAAGGGTTTGGATGATGTAGGATGTACAGTGGTTCTCCAAATATGGTGAACCACTGTAGCTCCCCTAAATGAAATCCCTCATTTAGGGAATGGGATGGGAGGGAGTTTTTTAGCTTTTTCCAAAATTTTTCCCTAAATTTTAAAGATAACAGTAGTTTAGGACACCGGATGAGAATGCTTTAAGTAATATTAGATACAATTATTATTTATGTAAAAATATTGTACATTTTTTTAAGAAAGTAAGTAAATATAGAATCCACATAAAAATTAATTAATTTTTATTTCTTTTAAAAAAGTGAGTAAATAGATCCATATAAAAATTAATTAATTTTGTTTATACTTTTTTTTTAAAGGAATGCACAGCGCCTACACAAATTATAACTGTATCTAACATTACTCACTTAGAGGCCCCATATTCACATGATTTGTCTTCAATTTTTTTTATCAACTATTTAAGTGTTTTAAGATATCAATTTTATAATGTTCAAGAGTTCTACAATTCCTTTAGATTTTATTTAATTTTACAAAAAAAAAAGTAATATTAGATACTGATATGGGTTGTGCATGCATTGTGCACTCCTTTTAAAAAGAGTAGGGTTCACCATCAAAAAATTAATTTTGTTTATATATGTTTCATATTTATTCAAATTTTTTTTAAAAGAAGTATTCGCTGCTTGTATATTTTATAACTACAAATATTATATTATATATATATAGATACATAGCCACTGGGATATATGGTCATAAAGTTAATAATTACATTTATAGCAATTGCCAATTGTCCAAACTTAGCCCACCATTGATTAGACAGCCACGACGTACGTATAACATAAAAAGCATATGGAGAAAAGCTTCAAATAGGTTAGGGTGTCTTTCCCCATTTTACACCATCCAGTGAAATTTTGACACGTAACAGTCTTATGAGAGTTACTGTGACTGTGAGTCCATCCTCTCCTTTCCCATTCTCAGACCCTCGCTTCCTCTCTTTCTTCTCCCTTGAAAATCTCTCTCTTCTCAACCTATCGTCTCTATTCGAACTGTTCTATACTTGCAGTGGAAAATCCTCGTTGCTCCCCCAAAAATCTCCCTTCTTTATTCGAACCGTCATCCCTTCCTTTTTTTCTTCTCCCCCGAAAATCTCCATTTTCTCTCTTCTCTTGTCGAAAACCCCTCTCTCCTTCGAAAACCTATCACATCCCATCTTCATCGAAAACCTCCATCGAACCATCACATCTCATCCCATCCCATCTCTGGAACCCACTACAAACCCAATCCCCACTCGAACTCACTGAACCCCACTGAACCATTGATCTGTAAGTTTTTTCCTATTGCATTCTTCTTGTGATAATATTGTCTGGGTAAGATTAGTGTTTTTAATGTTTAGCATATATGTAAAGCTTGGTCTGTATTGAATAATCTTATGGTACTGATGGGAGTCATTAGTAGATATGACATTTTTGTATGACAATGGAGAGTGAGTTGGTTCTGGTTATGTATGATTTTTTTTTGTTTGTTTTGGTCTCTGTTAGTCGATCTTGCACAAATTACTATATGGAATAACCAAGCGTGGTTGAACAATCGAGATGCGGTATAAAACAGTTGATAAGAAACCAAATTTTACTTAGATGGAACTTCACTTCCGACCATTATAAGGATTCTTATCTTTATCAAGAAAGCATCAAGGAAAGAAACCACACTATGTTTCTCCTCCCCGACAATTGTTTATGATGCTGCCATTTCTGTCTTTTTATCCTAAAAAAGTTTTAGCTACTTGCGAAAGCCTTCCAGCTTTGTCAAATTTTCTAACTGTTATGTACTTCCACTGGAATGTTCTTTGTTTTTGTAGAGGTTCAAGTTCTCTTATACCACTTAAGTCATAATGTTTTATCAATTAATGACCTGTGATAAAACACAATGACCTATGATAAATTATGGTGTTTTATCACTTATGATGTTTTATCACTTAATGTTCTCTGTTTCTGTAGAGGTTCAAGCTAGCTCTTATGCTTGTTTTGAACCCATATGAGTTTAGTGGCCTTTTATATTTATTGAGTGTTCTTTATAAGGACCCAGAGTAGTTGATGGAGTATTTTCTTTTTCCTTGTAGTGATATGGAAAGTAGTATATGAGACACCATTTCTAACTTATGGGTAGGAGATAAAGTGATCTTGAGACAAAGATCACTATTCCCTCCAAAATGCGGATGCCAGGCAACCCAAAAAGTTTTAGTCGACAGTTTTTCAATTATCAATATTATAAGGTTAAAAAGCAGTGTGACTGTTTTGAATGGGTTGATCTTGAAATAGAACAACCATATTGTTGTAAGTGAACCTTGGGATTAGCACAATGAACAAATGAAAGGATTACATCTAAACATGCAAGAATTGAACACACAAAATTTCAATCAATGAAGAAAAAGTACAAAAGTGTCTTGATTGCATCTTGGGTTGTATTTATTGCATATTTGCTTACTCCAAAATTTTATGAAGCCGATCAAAATGTAAATCGTTTAATGCTACATTAAGATATACAAGGCTTATTGAGACAAGTTGTATTTATTTTCCAGATCAGTTTATGTGGGTTGTTGCAATTGTGGTATTTATTTCTAGATCAGTTTATGTACTTGGCTTATACTTGTTGTCTACAAAGTTTATGTATTTGGATAAAATGATATTGAGATGTTATTTGATTGCTGGCCAAAACAAATTCATGAGTACATCTTAGTAGTCATTTTCCTCTGTAATTGGTGGGGCAAGCATACATGCTTTTCAAGAGACCTGGGATGCTTATAAAATAGCAAGTTGCTGCTTAGATAATATCACCAAAAAGATAAACTTAAAAAAAGACTTAATAGTGCTAATGGGTTCAAAACAAAATGCCTTCTTGCAAAATCAATGACTTTATTCAAACTGCTTACATTCAAAATCAGCCCTATAACAATTGTATTCTTACTTACAGTCAAAACGCGTTCTTATAAAATGCCTTTTTACACTACATAGTCAGCCATTTAACTAATGCCTTCTTACATTAAAAATCAACCCATAAACTATTGCCTTCTTACATTCAAAATTAGCCCCCTATACCTATTGTCTCCTTACATTCAAAATTAGCCCCCTATACCTATTGCCTCCTTACATTCAAAATCAGTCTTATAACTATTGATCTTGTGACATGAAAATTCCATGAAGCATTGAAGTCCTCGTTATGTGACATGGTCAGGTCTTGTATATTCCTGCAAAAAAAGGAAAAGATTCTTGTTAAAAGAACTGAACAAATAACCATAAAATAACTAATATAAGTGTGGTATTTGGACATGTTAATGGTCGGGTTTAGAGGTATGCCAATTATAGTTGAGCTTGATTCTCTCATATTACTACACAAAGAAAAGAGAAAAAAAAAATCCATCAAGTTAGAAGCTATATTGACAAAAAAAAAATTTTACAATCTTGTCAAACAGGTAGCTAATACCTAGGTTGTAATCTGATTTCATTTGCATTGATAGAAAATAAACATAGGAATTGAGTTACTTAATCATGTTTAGTGGAAAATGAGCCCCGTTAAGGTCTAAAATATGAGTTACTTTTAAAATATGAGTTACTTAATCGTGCTAGGATTTGCCAAAATATGAACTTTCAAGTTTCTAAAACCAATAGCATGAGCTGTATTTTCCTTGCCTTACATACAAACATAATGAAATCATTCTACATACCTTTGCGAATGACACTTGCTTCTTATATGTCCCTCTCTTTTATAAAGGCTACATTGTTGTTTCTTCATTGGTACATTTTCCTTTAGATTTTTTTGTCGTAATGATTTAGGCCTTCCTTTAGACACAGTATGTGGAGGATCTTGTATGAAAAATTTTGAGAATAATTGTCTCTGTTGGATATTTAGGCCTTTTTTAGTGTTACCATCATCAACATTTAGCAAGAAAAACTCTTGGTGGATATTCTTTATGCCCCTAGAAACATGCTCATATTTCTGGAGGGGTTGTGACCCCATCTCAACAACTGCATAAAACTCCCTCATCAAATGATCTTTCATGACAAATGCAGTTGTGACCATTTCCAATGGCCCCTCATCGCCACATATCCTATGTATCATGTGAATTTTTGCATTTATCGACCACCTCTCTAAAAAATAAAAAGCTCCTTGTATATAGAACATGGCAGCATCGTCTTCAATGTTGTAAGAAGTTATCATAATTGGCTTCGTAATTTTGGTCTCATATCTTTCTTTTACTCACCGAGATAACGGGTATTTAATGTTTTATCATATTGATAAATAAAGTCACTAACCATCGTATTGGATTATACATAGTCTTTAAAAAACTTATTGATACTCTCACTTCGTTGAGTTGTAAACATTCCAGCACAAAATATGACTCTCAAATAAGCTAGCACCCACATTGCCTTCCCAGTATAAAGATTCTGCAACTAACTATTTCCTTCCTATCGTTACTTCACCAAAATTTTAGTCCACACCAACTTAAACTCCTGAATAGTAAGTGTTTCATGAATACAATGGTGAAAGTCTCCTTAGAATTGTGGATATTTGTTGTAGACATGGGCTAGATGTTCAGGAACTTTTTAAAAGAGATGCCATAAACACAATTTGTGAGTTGTATTGGGTAATACTTGGGCGATGGCCTTAGTCATTGCCTTGTCATCACTAGTGATTATTATAGAAGGAGCACGACCAAACATCGCTTCAAGCCATGTTTTCAATAACCATGTGTAAGACTCCACTGTCTCATTTATGAGTAACGCACATCTAAACATTACAGATTGATGATAATGGTTAACTCCAGTAAATGGAATAAAAGGCATCTTATAGCGATTTGCAAGGTACTTAGCATTAAAAGTAACAACGTCCCCAAAATATTGGTATGTGGCCCTTGATCTACCATCTGCATAAAAGCAATTCTCCATCGACCCATCTACATCGACTTGAATCGAATATATAAAACCTAGATTATTACGTTCACTCTCTAAAAAAGTAAGCATATAAGCTTTTTACATCTCCCTCTCCAAGAAATTGTCTCATTCAATTGCCTAAGTAATTCTAAATGTCTTTACCCATGCAACCAGCATTATAATTATCACTTGACTCCTTACTCAACATAGACATTATTTTCTATGTTGGCATCTTCGACTCATTTAACGTCTCTATTAAATTTTTTGCCCTATTGTAACCCATCTATACCCATCTATGCCCTATTGTAACCCTTAGACACAACCCATTTTTATTTATCCTTCTTTATTGTTATCATCCCTTTACACCCAATTTTTGTTTTTGCAACCTTGGGTCTTGCTTTTTCTTTAAGTTTAGAATTATGGAGACAAAATCCTTCTCTCGAACACACATATTCTACCCCCATTAATAATCCGTCTACATTTGACAACTGGGTATGATTAGTTCAAATGCTAAAACCATTTCGTGGAGAAGGATTTATAGCAACTATGTGCATTTTCTAAATTATCAAATTCTTGCCCCACATATAGCTCCACATATGAAGATGACATCATCTTATTTACTTTGGGTATGTTCTTGTCTTGTTCAACTTCACCATCCTTCTCAATCGTCTCAACTTCGCCAGCACCAGAATTATCAAAATCTAAAATTTCAACATAATTTCTAAAAGTACTCATCATTCACTCAACCTGGTATCACTCATCCAGCATTAGATCAAACAAAACAAAATAAAATAATTCATAAAATGCTAAATCTTATTTACACCTATTCCCAAGCACCAACTGTTAACACTGTCTATTGTATACAAGCTATAACCAAGAACAAGAATTTAGTAGTACTAAAAATAATTTTTTCATGTTCATCATTGTCTACCAAAATTTGGAGTTTTTTGTTTTGTCACTTCGCTGGTTCTGAGTCACAAGTAAAAATTGCTCATAGATTGTCAAGATCGAACTTTCTTTGAAGGCCAAGATAAATCAACCATGTCTCCCTCAAATATGACTTGTAACTTGATGACTTGAACAATATTGATCCCAACCCACCACTCAAAATTGCCAAATCTTCTTAAATAGCTACTCCCACAAGCATATGATATGTTTTAGTGAGATGTTACAAGTTCATCATGTACATACGTACGTGACAAGCATATTGTGAGAGCCATAATTAATCATAAAAATCTCAATAAAATTACATTCCTTGAGAAATCATGTCGTTTGGTTTAGTTATTAAGTATTTATAGAAAAAAAAATTATTGAAAAAATAGGTTGTTTTTACATATAAAGATACTTTTATATATATATATATATATCAAGACAATTCTCTTATTCAAGAACAACCACACTTACATTAAAGAATCAGACCAAATAATTTGTGAAATACAATAAGGGAATAAATCCCACCAAATTATCAAGTCATCTAGATCCAAGCATGTTTTGCCAATTTGTGAACTGCTTTATTAGCCATATGTCCTGCATGTTGAATAGTACATTTCGGGATCATCTTCATCAGGTTCGTAACCTCATATACCAGATTGCCCCATAAGGACATATAATCTCTTGCATCAAGTAGCTCATTAACCATAAGGAGGGAATCACTTTCAACGAGAAGTTCATGTATGCCCAGAGGATGCAGACTTGTAAACCTCTTATGATAGCTAGCAGTTCAACCTCTATGGGATCATTCACCTCATTTTCTTTCTTACTAGCAAACAAGATGATCCCACCCTCATCATTTCTTAGTATAATCCCCACACTTGCTCTACATTGATCATTAAAGATTGCTCCATCAACATTCAACTTCAAAACCGAGGGGAGAGGAGATAAAATTTTGTCTACATAAACATTCAAATTCCTCCCGTACCACATGTCCTAAGCCATCATAAAAAAAAACTTCTCTACATCCCCTTTATTTCCTCTAAGCATAACCTTCATTACAAGATGCAAAAAGTCCATTTTGTCTTTAACTGCCATCAAATTATGAAAATGTTGTTGCCAGTACTCTTTGATTGAAGGATAGTAGCATAAAGCACGCCTCACATCTCCCTCCTCCTCGTTACACCACATGTAAGAGGCCTCCATAATTATTTGTCGTTGCTTTAAGTTCTTTAGAGTTGGAAACCCATTTTTGCAGGCTCTCAATGCAAACACTTTCACTCTATTTGGTATCTTCATTTACCATAACCTCTTCTACACCTTTCTTTGTTCCTCAACATTTGAGCATTCTCCTTCCTGCATAGTTTGACCAAGTGCATGAAAGAGTCTATATGCACTTTTAACACTAAAGACCTCATTCTTTTCATGTTCCCATATGAGACAGTCAGGTCTCCTTTCTGAACTAAGCATGATCTTCAATACTTCTTTTGCTTCTCGGGGAGGTAAGGTTCTTTTCAACTTTTCTACATTCCACCACTTTGTGACCTCATCAATAATACTTTCTACTTTTGCAAGTTCTTGATCAATAAGTATAGTGAAATTATATTGAATCAGTTTATGGCTTGGAAGCCAGAAATTTGTCCATATTTTGATCGACTTTCCACCCCCCACTCTCCATCTACACCCTTGCAACAGGTTCTTCTTTGGCTCCCTGATACCTCTCTATACATAAGAAGGGGCAGGCCTTAATGTTGACTCACTGAAACTTGTGTGCAGGAAATACTTAGCCTTAAAAACTTGATGCAGCAAAGTTGTTTCTTCCTTCAAGATCCTCCAATCCTGCTTAGCTAGTAAAGCCTGGTTGAAAGTCTGTAAGTCCTTAAATCTCATCCCTCCATTTTTTTTTGCCTCACACATTTTCTTCTAACTCACCTATCTAATATTGTTTTCATCCTTCTTTTGACCCCGTCAGAATTTAGTCATCATATTTTTTAGCTCAGAGCAAAGTGTACCAGGGAGCTTGAAACAATTCATTGTGTATGTTGGAATAGGCAAAGTTAGAACCTTAATCGGGACTTCCTTACCCCTTGAGATAGCAACTTATCCTTCCAACCCTTTAGCTTATTCCATACTTTTTGCTTCAGATAAGCAAATGCTTTCTTCTTTCCTCTATCCACCATAAGAGGAAGTTCTAGATATTTCTCATACTATTAGTAATGCTGGACCCCCCAAAAGGCTATTATTTCCTCTTGTTGTCTATTGGGAACATTCTTACTGAACACCATGGAAGTCTTCTCTCTGTTCATCTTCTGACCAAAGGCTTGCTTATAAACCTCAAGTAGATACTAAATGTTTAGACTGGTCAGCAATGTTGCCTTGCAAAAAAGAACATTGTCATCTGCACATAAAAGAAGATTAATCTTTGGTGCTCCCTTGCAGATTTGTATTCCATCAATCTTTCTATACACCTTAGCCTATTGAAGTAGTGAGATCAAACCTTCAGTGCATAACATAAATAGGTAGGGAGATATGGGATCCCCTTGTCTTAGGCCTTCAATAGAGTATATTAGACCTTTTGGATCTCCATTCACCAGTATTGAAAAAGAAACTGACTTCACACATAACATGATCAGATTCATTCATTTCTCTCCAACGCCTATCTTGTTCATCACTTCCTCCAAAAAACTCCATTCAACTCTATCGTACGCTTTACCCATGTCAAGCTTGAAAGACGTGAAACATTTTTTGCCAACTCTTTTCTGTCCGAGGAAGTGAACCAATTCATAAGCAACAAGGACATTATCTATAATAAGCCTTCCGGTACAAAAGCACTTTGTGAGTTTGAGATAATGCTTGGCAATACACCCTCAAGTCTATTTGCCATGATTTTTTTAAATCAACTTATAAATTACATTCCATAGACTAATTGGCCTAAAATAAAAAACAATCTCAGGGTGCTTCTTCTTTGGAATCAGAGTGACGAAGGTATGGTTTATCTCATTTGGAAACTGGCCACTATTAAGAGCCCTTAAAACAGCAACTATCACACCTTTTCCCACTACACCCCAGTATTGTTTTATAGAAAATCGGAGCCATCCCATCAAGCCCTAGAGCCTTAGTAGGGTTCATCTGGTTCAATGCCAAACAGACTTCATATGCACTAAACTCCTTAGAGGGCTTCCATTCATATCTGCGTCTACCCTTCCTCTCAGTCCATCTAAAAAATCCATCTTACCATTCTCTTTAGATGCTTTGAAAAGAGTACTAAAATACTCGAGAATAAGCTTGTCACTTTCTTCATTCAGTAGCCATATACCATCTCCATTCCTGACCCCTTTAATAAAGTTCTTTTTCTTCCTCTGAGAAGCTTTATTATGAAAGAACCTTGCATTTGTGTCTCCTTCTTTCAACCATAGTGCTTTTGACCTTTGCCTCCACATTATCTCATCTCTCTCTAGCCATTTTTGCATTTCAACTTTAGGTTCTCTATACTCAGTTCTTCTTTGGCATTGTGGATCAAGGTTATGTAACAATTGAAGCTTTGCTCTAGCCTTTTCAATGCCCTTTTTGACATGCCTAAAACTATTTTTATTCCAAACTGCCAGCTTCTCTCCACATCTCTAAATCTTCCTCATAACTATGTTAAACTCATTGGCTCCTAAAACCCCTTTCCATGCATCTTCAATTACGCTTTTTCAATATGATGATTCCACCCACGTAACCTCAAATTTGAACAGCCTTTGTCCCTTCCTTTGGCAGTTATTTGCTTGCATCTTCAGAATAATAGGCACATGATCAGAATAAACTGTTGTACCATGTTGAACACAAGCTAGTGGATAGTTTGAGTGCCATCTCAAATTAGCAAGAAACTTGTCAAGTCTTTCACTAATGTAGTGATTGAGCTCTCTCTTCTTGCACCAAGTAAATCGGTGCCCTTTATAACTAAGATCTTTTAGTTCATAATTATCCAAAATAACTCTAAACTTCAATATCTACCTTTCTGGTCTGTCATTATTACCCAAGATCTCATTAAAATCTCTCAGAAGTAACCAAGCTTGAGTTTAAGCCACTTTTAGAGATCTAATAAGAGTCAACGTCTCATTTCTTTTAATTGTTTCAGGGTGGCCACAAACCCCAATAAGGATCCATGGTTCAACAATACTATCCTCCACTTTAACCTGGTAATGTATATGTGTTTTAGAGAAACTAAAAATAGTAAGCTGGATATCTTTCTTCCAAAATAATGCAATGCCCCCACTTCTATCTTCATTACAAACAGCCATACAATTTTCAAATCCCAAACTAAACTTCAACCTTTCCATAGCCTTAGCATGCAGTCATGCTTCTTATAGAAACATGACCTCGGGAACTTCCATTTTGACCAAGTCACGAAGGACTCGAATTCCCCGTAGGTTTCTAAGCCCATGGGAATTCCACTTCAAGATGATCATTGATCTTGACAGGGCTAATAAACAGCGTCTGCCAACCTCATAATATGTGAACCATCTCCCCCATCCTCAGTTACACTCAGATCAACATGTCCCTTTTCATTGAGCTTACATTTCTTCATGGTCTGATTTTTCAAATTCAAACAGCTGCTTTCTACCGATGTTTTCTTCTTACTAAAGGTTTTAATAAAGGGCTCATAAAGTTTACCTGGAGTGCGTGCACCTTTCTTCCATGAACGTGTCTTCTAGTTTGCCTGCAGGGGCCTTGAAAGTTGGTGGGCCGGTGTCTCCTCTAGATGGACTAGATCACAAATATCAGGTCCATTAGGTATCACGTGTTGATTCTCAATACCCACGACACTTGTCATATATAGAGCAATTTCCTTTCTCAAATACCCTTCACCATCCTGATTCCCTTTAACGACTATATCAACCTCTTTTGGCAACATATTCGTTACACTTAAATCGTGCCCATCATTAGTCTTTCCTTCCGCACATACCTCTAGCATCACACTACCTATAATAGTCTCCTCATTTTCACTCTCAATCCCACGATATCCTCTTAACTTCCCGCACCTTCCTTTGCCAGTAGCTGACTCTAAAGTTGGGTTCCTTGTCGAAGAATTTTCGATATCCTTTACACCACCACTCCCTGCCTCCTTCCTGTATATGATTTTTTTCCATGGTACTGAAACTCCCCATTAGATGAGTACACCTTCTTCTACCCTCCGAAACATCACGTAACCAAGAACCAAATTGTTTTGGTTCTCCATTGAGCTTATTAGCTTCTGAACAAATCTCCCGAGCATGTAAAATTCTCCCACATTTGAAACAAAATCTTGGTAATTTCTCATACTGTAATGGAATCTAGTGCTTCGTACCATTCAGAGTAACTGTTCTCCCTCTTATGTAAATCCGGAAGAACTTTCACCCTCATAAAACTTCCCCACCCCACATCGTCATCATCAACCTCCACATCTTCTACAATCCCTAGTGACCTTCCCATTTTTTCTCCACACTCTCAATTAATACCAACCAAAGGCAGGTTATGGAACTAAACCCATAAAGTTGTTTTTATTAAACTTCATCATGCTAGGTTGAATGAAACCATCGAAATGGTTGATCACAAAGAAGTTGTTGTCGAAAAACGACGGTCTAACATCCTCTCTGTGATTTTTGTCTGTATGGTTGGCAAATGAAATGATAAACACATTTGGCCCTACTTTTTTTAATGTTGCTGGTTTGCTCAATCTCTAAATCCTTCTCATCATTGATTCCACAATATTCTTTCCTATCGGCCTTTTTGTCCAAATCTTCCCTATCAAACATCTCTCACCTTTGCGTTGAACTTCTATGGTTGCCTCACTCTCCAGTTCAATGGCAACATCTTCCTCTTCACTCAGCTTAAAATTACCCCATACTTCTTGTAATCTCTCCATTGTCTATCTCCGGCCCAACGGATACGCATGCAAACATCACTTCCTCCTCTACCAGAAGACTCTGGTGACTAGAAAATTACACCACCTCTATTCTCTCGAGAGAGAAAAGTGAGGAGACTCTCTCTTAGGGTACAAAATCTTGTTTCAACACATCAAACAAAATAGAGATATGGAAGCAAGCTTGTCATATAAAGATACTTTTCCTAATATAAGTTGGTGTTAGACAAAAGAATTGCAAGAGTTCAAGTGTGCACAAATAGTTTCTATTTATAGATCATAAAGTACTGGTCGACAAAAGACACAACTATTGATAAACCAAAGGATACAACTATTGATACAGGGAATAACCGTTTGACTAAATCAAACAATTGTATCTCTTGACATTTTCTCAACCAATACCACGACCATGCATGGAAACTATCACCATGGAAATAGTACATAATTTAATTGGTATCTCAGGATCATGATCCCTCAAATCTACATTGACTTGATCATTAATTATTATATGTATTGATCTCAAAAGTTGATAGATTTGGATATATAATCGTATATATCTAGCTGGAGCCTGTCGCCGACCCAATTATTCAGTGGTTGATGGCCTGAATAATTTTCCGGGAGCATCACATGAAATTTGTAAGCTGCTTCTTGGCAGCTCCAAAGCGCGCGCGAGCTGCTGGCCTGTAACGTCCTAATTATTAAGCATAGGTCTAAACGACATAATTGTCGTTTTGACTGGGTACGTACGTTCTGATATACGACAATAAATTAGTGTCATATATAACAAGGTGAAAACTATGTCTAAACATCATCGTCAGGTCAGACTTGAATCAAGTCATGACGTTTTCATGAGCTTATAATTGCCTGCCTGCTTAACGAAAACACTAGCTAACTAGCTAGCTGCATGCGCACATGCTGCAAATTAATTACAAAAATTCTTAGACTGCGCATGCAAATTCATTATCTTTTGATATTATCTCTAACGACACAAAAAGGTTCTTATCAAATATTATTGGACTAAATAATTGGTCTAGCGCTAACGATCGATGTACACCAACATGATGATTCATCTGTTTTAGTAATTACTGTCGCTGATATATTTTTAATGGTGCATAGACTGAAAATCTTTGAATTATAACTTCCATTAACATCACATCACAGGAAAAGGCAAGCACGAACATGTCTTACTGCGCATAAACATATACATATACGTACATATATATATATATATATAGATATAGATCATCACCGAAAAAAGCTTTTATATATAGGAGTTCACAGATGAAGAGAAGTATCAACATCTGTGTCGGAATCGGAATCCTTGAATTTATTCGAAGGAGTGAGCGCTGCCGAAGAGGATATATCATCTATAGGCCACGAGTTCATCAAGAGTGTGCCGGCGCCGTCGCTGTAGCCAGCACTGTAGCCCGAATGTTTGCTCTGAGATGGCGGCAAAATGGGGAGGGGAACTTGGGGAGGCGACCCTGGAGGTGGTGGAAGGATAAACTCGGAGTGGAAAAAGGACCTCGATTGCTCACAATGCATGTTGGGGACGTTGTTGAGATTTTTCATGTGTTCATGTTTAGGTTCAGCTAGGATTCTCATGAGCTCTCTTTCCTCCCTCATTTCCTTCACTTTCTGCAGCTTTCTGAACCTTTCCTGCAATAGAGCAATGGAGGAATGAATGGCGGCGGAATCGGCCTGGTCT
Source organism: Carya cathayensis (assembly GCA_011037825.1). Classification (NCBI taxonomy): domain Eukaryota; kingdom Viridiplantae; phylum Streptophyta; class Magnoliopsida; order Fagales; family Juglandaceae; genus Carya; species Carya cathayensis. Next base: position 749,966 of record QGSO01000362.1, on the reverse strand, counting down.
TCCCTAGTACTACTGCTCATTTCAGAAAACTATTGTATATGTCTAAATATTTCTCAAGTTAGTCGGCTGGTGGAGTACTAACCTCTCTAAAGAACCTTAAAGATATATTTCTATATATAGGGAGTCTTCGGTATTGTCAAGATCGTTCATTTTCAAATAAATGTTCCAAGCAAGTTTAGCAGTTCGATGAGATAATTTCAATGATTTAGAAAAGGATTGTGAGAATCAGCAACTAAAGCTGCAAAGTCCAAAAGGAAGATGGTTGAGTGGCCAAATCTAAGGGGGGCTATTTTGTTTAGTGTACATGACATGAGGAGAGAGGCAACAGCATTGCTAAAGTGGAAAAGGGTTTTGAAGAAACTCCAAAGGGAATGTTGAAACTAGCACATGGAAGGGTGTGTTTGGAGGAATAATAGGGTTTGGATGATGCTCTGTGTCAGGTTGTCCCCAAAAGAAAAAACTCTCTTTAATTAGCCTTGGAAGTGATAGATCTAGCTATACATCTAGTTAGACTATTTCCTTTTGTTTTCTGATATAAAGATCTCTCTCACAAATTCTTCTCTTTGTTGATGCAGACTAGGTGGGATTGATCCAAGGGGAAGAAGACAAGGATCAGAAGAGCGGAAAATAATCTTGAGAAGTCATCATTCTTTCATCGAACAACATTGATGTAGGACAAAGACAAACATACCAACATTCTCTCACCCTCTCAATATAGGTCTTGTCTGGGAGTTTTTGGCACAGAATGGCATGCAGAAATCAAAGCTGCAGATGCTACTAAGACATGGCTTGGATGCTTCTTTTGTCAAGCAAAAGTGCGCGCGCGCACCCTTCATTATTTTCTTTGGGGAACTTCGATAGTTTGAGAGATCACGATGGTGTGCATGAGAAGACATATACATACATACATACATACATACATACATATATGCATGCATGTTCATTTAAATGTACACTGCCACAAACGTTTAAAATATGATTACAGGAATTCCCAAAATTGTTCCTTTTCTTTTCTTCAATTTACAACATATATAATCTGATATTTACTCTCAATATGATATCATATCATGATGAACAAAAAATAAGTGAAGTGATATATATATATATATTATAATATTATTGGTCAGGTCTTATAGGATATGCTAAACTACAAATTAAATTGGTAGTAATTGAAATTTTCTTTTTTTTAAAAAAAAAAACCCTCTCCTAGCTAGCTTTTTTCATTTCTCCCATTTGGATTAAAAAAACGTTTCATCTCATTTCATTTCTTCTCATCGTTACAACTTTTCTAAATTTTCACGCAAAATATAATAAACAATTTAATTTTTTCAAATTTCAAAACAATAATAATGTTAAAAAATATTATTTTATTCAACTTTCATCTTATCTAAAACCATCTTATCTCATCTCTAAATTCAAACCGGTTAAAAATTATATACTCATCTTTCATCTCATCTCATTTTATCTAAAAATTATTAAAAATAATTTATTCACCCAAAAAAATAAAAATAATCCCTTAACTCCCAAAATATGTGATGGTCATAGCTTCTATTAAAGTCAAAATTTAGTCCAAAATCCGAAGTACTACAAATTAGTTTTTTTTAAAAGTCATCCATGCAGTACTTTTGGACCTAAAAGCTGTTATGTAAAAGCTAAACGTAATATCTTTATAAAAAGACTACCCATAACTCATATAACCTTATTCTATATATTATGATCCGACGTTGAATCTCTTCACCCATTTTTTTTCTTCTTATCTGTATGCTTCCTATATATATATATTTTCTGAATTATTATGTTCACAAATTCAAAGTAAATGAATACACTAGCTAGTTTTTTTTTTATTGAAAGAGGGCAAATCGTGATTTGTTTCATATACGTACATGTAAGTACGTAACATATTATTTGAGTAATGATATCTATACCACACATTTTACAACATATTTCATAATATATATTATAAAATAAGGATATTTTTGTAAAATGATGTTAGTTTTATAAGATATTTTACGTACAAATATCCTTTCATTTTAAAATATTGTTATGTAAAGTGTTGTGAAAAGTGATTTGTGTTCATCATTTTTTTTTTTTCATATTATAATAATATACGGCGCCTGCCATGCTGCATGCTAGGTTGAAATTTCATTGTATCTTATATATAATATTATATTGGGTTTACAATTTATGTATCATTTTTTATGAATAACTATATATAATATGTTGGGGGCAAAGATCAGGTTAGCATAATCATAAAGGTCATACTACGGCCAGCAGATCAGGCAAGCAGGTACGTAACTAAGTACCCAAAGCAAGGCGACCATGCATGCATGGGGGGTTGAGAGGCGACGGCCACCTACACCAAACAATGGGCGATTTACGCATGGTGAGCAATATCATGAAGGCGAGGTATCGAGACAGGACTTGCTGCAACTTGGCGACCACTAGTACTCCACGCTCATCATAACCTATCAAGAAATGAAGAAAAATATCTTCATTGTATTAACTGAACTGAAAGTAAAATACACATATGTCTATTTATATACGTGAAAAGAATGAGCGGAAAAAGGAAAATTAAAATAAAATATATAATCTCTAATATGCCCCCCTCAAGCTGGAGTATCAATGTTAAGAATGCCCAACTTAGACACCATATGATCAGAGAACAAAGGAGAGCTAAGGGACTTGGTAAAGCAATCATCAAGTTGAGATATGGAGGAAAACATGAAAGGTACGAATGTGACCAGCTCAGGTTTCACAAACAAAATGGTAATCGATCTCTATATGCTTAGTACGTTTGTGAAACTGTTACAATATAAGGAAGCATAATCAAATAAGTGACTCTGCAAATCATGCAGTAATGCAAAAATCCAAATTAATTCACAAAAAATTGTTGTCATAAAACGATATTCTGCCTCAACTAAGGATCTAGATATTGTGCCTTGCTTTTTGTACTTCCAGGAGACAAGAGAAGTGCCAATAAATACACAAAAACCAGTTATAAAACGTCTAGTATGATGACATTCAGCCCAAACAGAATATGTGAAAGCATTCAAATGGATGGATGAAGTAGCAGGAAAGAAAAGTCCTTAACCTGGAGAGGACTTTATGTACTGTAAAACTCGATATATAGCATGAAGATGAGGTTGCCAAGGAGAGTCCATAAACTGACTAAGTATATGGACAACAAAAGTAATGTCTGGCCTATTTATTGTAAGATACAATAAAAGACTCACAAGCCTTCTATAAACTGTAGGATCATCAAGAATATATAGCACCATCAGACTGAGACAGCTTAATGTTTTGTTTTATTGGAGTTTTAATTGGTTTACAACCCAAGTAACCACTATTAGATAAAATTTTCAAAGCATATTTTCTTTGTACGTGAAAGAGAAATACCTTTAGTGTTATGAGCAATCTCAAGCTCTAGAAAATATTTCAAAGAACCAAGATCTTTCAGCTTAAACTTAAGATCAAGAAACACTTTGAGAGTATTCACAGCCTCTATATCATTACTTGCAATAAAGATATTATCAACATAAACCAATAAAGCAATGAAAGATGAGCCTTGAGATCCAGTAAAAAGAGAATAATCAGTTTTGAATTATATAAATCCATGTTCAACAACTGTAGATGAAAATTTAGCAAACCACTGCAGTGAGGTTTGTTTTAATTCATACAAGGATTTGTTAAGCCGATACACTCTAGAATCTGTTTTATCAACAAAGCCAGGAGTTAAGAACATATAAACCTCTTCAGTCAGGTCATTATGTAAAAATGTATTGTTGACATCTAATCGATTTACATGCCAGTCTTTAATGGCTGGAATGGCCAATAAACACTTCTCTACAACCATCTTGGTAACAAGTGAAAAAGTGTCAAAATAGCCAATCCCTTCTTGTTGTACGTAAATCCCTTAGCCACCAATCAGGCAATGTACCTCTTAATAGTGCCATCAAATCTATGTTTAATCTTGTAACCAATGTGTTTTTTACCATATGGAATTGCAGTCAAGGTCCAAGTATGATTGTTTTTTAAGGCTAAAATTTCATCTGCCATCACAGTTTTCCAATGGGGAAATTTTACTGCTTGGTTATAAGACTTGGGTTTTCAAAATTTGAAGAAGGTGATACTAATTTATTAATTTTAATGTTATTTTTATATTAATTTTTTTTTTTCTTTTTAAGGTGACCCACATCCTTCAATTTCAGCAACTTAAGCATTCTTTGTTCGTGATAAGGGTCGGGCCAGGGCTATTATGTTTTGTGTGTTGTAATCGTCAAGTGTGATTTTATAAGAAGATGCCTGAGTTTTCTTGTAATGAAATACAGCTTGTGTATTGTAATGAACTCTTCTCTGCGTGACAGCTACTCTACTGCTCTTAGTAGTATCTGTACTACTCCAAAGTGCAATAAGAAGGTCATTTGATTGTGAACTACAGTTACACGTGAAGCGACATGAATCCATGACATAGTTCTAGATCCTTAATAATGATCACTACTTAGGGTAGAGTGACATTTGTCAGATCACTAATTGGTTTTTTGGTTCTTGAGCTCAAACATGATTAAAGAAAATTTGAGGTAACTATCCCACCACAAATTACATGTACTTATCTTTTGGTTCTAAACAACTTAACCAAATTTTGTGAAATAGTTTGTGAATGAGACTCCAAAGTCTATTGAATTGATAGGGTGATTTGTACGTTCTTGTTGAAAATAGAAGGGAAGTGGTAAATCTAGCCTCCGAATTTTGAATTGAAAACTTGAGGTATTTAAAAATATAAGATCTGTACATGCTTATCAGATCACTAAGCTTTATTGTCTTATAGATGTTAGCTTTGAGTAGCAAGTTCTTGACAATTACTTAACTTGATTTCTTTGATTGTGCATTATTAGGAGATGATGGCAGTGGGCGGGAGAGGAGAGAAGCTAAAGAAAGATTTAGCTTTCAAAACGATATCAGAAAAAAGGAATGAAAGAGACAGTACGTAAAGTGGCTAGCCCTTGTCACTATTCAGTAAGCATCACATGCTGTATGAAAGAGCTGCTGGCACTTTATTTTTTTTTAATTGTAAATAAATTTATTTAGGTTGCGTTTGGATATTGAGTTGAGTTGAGTTTTAATGAATAGTAGTGAGTTGAGTAGGTGGAGTGAGTTATGTGAGGCTCATTTAAAATGAGTTTAAATGTGTTTGAATATTAAGATGAGTTTAGTATTATTTATGAAAAATTTAAAAAGGTTATGGGTCACACATATAAAGATGTGTTGAGTTGAAAAAATGTTGTAGTTCCACGTATAAGGAGGTTTTGAGTTGAGATAAATTTAGTAATTTAAGAGTTGAGTGTTTAGATGTTAAACTCAGCTTAAAATTAGACTGAACTGAATTAATCTCAATTGAGTCTTGCAACCAAACGAGGCCTAAATCAAGTCATAGTTTTTTTTATTGAAGTTCATCTTATATATTGTTATACTTGATTGCATATTTTGAAGAAGATTTAGTACATATGTAATATGTAGTATTATGTAAAGTATTAGTCTAATTAGTTGAGATGTATTATTATTTATTTTGCTCTTTGTAAATTGATGTTTGCATTGTGATATAAAAAACAATATAATATGTAGTATGCATGTATTGTGTGTGTTGATGTATTATTATTTATTTTATATTAAAAAATTAATCCTTTTGAATTGTTAAAAATATTTTTTTTAAAATCTTTTAAAAAGTGTTTATAATATTTTAAAAAAACAATCTACGTATCAAACATCATGATATTTGAATTTTAAAAAAAAAACTATTATAAAACCATTTTTAAAAGTCTTAAAATATATATATATATATATATATATATATTATATATCATAGTATTATAAACCCGAATATCCAATTCACATCCAAAAACAAGTGATAAATTCGGATATCTGAGTTTAAATCTGGTTATCATTTGAATTATTTTTAGATTTATTTAGGCGGATAACCGTCCAATTTTTAAAATCTAAATCTGAATTTGATTATGGCCGAATATTCGAATCCGAATACGATTCTACGCCTAGGGGTGTACAAATAAGCCGTATAATCGGCCCGACCGATTTAACCGACTCGAACTGTCCAAAAAAACCCGACCCGTTTCACTTTTATTCGGAAACGGAAATGACCGTACCCATTTTTTATTTAAACGGAATTAACCGATACACATTTGGCCCTCTCTCTTTATTTCTCTCACTCTCTGCGTTTCCCTCCTGTGAAGGATTAATTCCTCTTTTGTTCCTCTACCTTGCTTCGACGAGGGTCCCATGGAGACCGAAGAAGAAATTGCCACAGCCTACGAAGAAGTCTACGGCCCCGCGTACAGTTCTGATCATCATCATCAGCTTGAACTCGGAGCCCAAACCTCAACTTCCCAGCTCCTCGTCTGATATTAAATCCTCCATCTTAAGCAATACCCAAATCCAGATTCGGGCTCGTCTTTTGTGGGTCGGTGCCTATTTGTTGAATCTACTTTGATTCAGTTCGGTTTTTATGGTATATTTTCAGTTTATGTTTGTTTACTTGCGTTTGGATAGCAGGAAAAGTCTAGGGAAAAGAAAATAAATGGCCGAATAGAAAATAAACACCTATGTCAGGAAATATGTGTGTTTGGTTGCTGAAAGTTTTTCTGTATAAAGGACTTCGATTTGGGATTTTGATATGAAAATATTATTCCATATTTTCAAAATTTTCCTGGTATATGTGTTTGGTTGCTGAGAAATTACAACATGCGGGAAAGTTTTTTTGTATAATCTGATTACTTCAATGGGCGAATTAAATGACTTTGATTTGGGTGTTTTCAGCCATTTTCTTATCAGGTCAAAATCGGTTTTGGATTAGAATGTGGGGTTGATTTGGAGGTGGCGATGAAAACAGAGCAAGCAAAAATGAGGGGTTTTGAGTTTTCTTGAAGGTACGAAGCTATATCCGAAACTTTCCTATTGTATATGTGTTTGGTTGCTAAGAAACTACGGTGGAAGTCATCTTTTTTTTTTTTTTTTTTTAAAGATCAAATCGGAAAACCCGAAAAAAAAAATGGGTCGGGTAATCAGGTAACAGAATGCGGTTCGAGAATACCAAAGTCGGCATTGGAGACAATCGGGTCGGGTCGGAATAGTTGCAATCCGAACCGGGTCGAGTCGGGTGAACAATCCTATCTACGCCCCTACCCCCACCGCATCACGAGGTCAAAGTTCGATCGCCTAATGTTGCCGTCAAATACCATGATTCGTCCACGTGCTTTCATTATTTGTCTATTTTCCTTAAACAATATAACAAAGAGTTACGTTAATCCCCTTACAGGGCATATAAATAAGGCTAGGAATAAATTTAAAAGTTAATTCCTCTTGCTCGATCTCCGAATTAACCTATTTATATGAGTATTTTATTAGTGTAATGCTAATATAATCGTAGAGTGAGCAAGTATTAAGTAATACTTTTATAAAAAAATAAGATTTATTATTAAAAAATTAGTTTTATCATGTGAATTTCATATTTACTTATTTTTTTAAAAGAAACTACATGATGTTTGTATATTTCACGATTGTAAATATTATTTTTTAATTAAAAAAATTATAATAATGACATAAAATAAATTGAGTTGAGTGAGTCAATACAAACAACCCCTAAGTGGGCTCTTCGTTTTTATTAGCCCACCGTTTGTATAATAACAGTATCTTAGAATATCTCAAACGTAGATTATTCACACCATTGTCCATTGTAAAGCAGAACTCGGCCCATGAGGTCCAATGATATTAAAAAAAACTGAACTCAGCCCATTAGGCTGAAGCTTTATCATCTTTCCTCATAAAAGCGGAACTCGGCCCCTCAGACCCAAAGTTATATTCTTTCTCGTTTACTTGGTATACACAGCCGTCGTTGCGCTTGCGCACAGAGAGAGAGAGAGTGCATAGACTATAGAGTGACAGCGTCCTTGAGAGCAGAGAAAGATGAACACAGACATCACCGCATCGACGAAGCCAGAGTACCCGGTCATAGATCGGAACCCTCCCTTCACCAAAGTAGTCGGAAACTTCAACTTCCTCGACTACCTCCGGTTCACAACCATTACTGGCGTCTCCGTCACCGTCGGCTACCTCTCCGGTCTCTCTCTCTCTCTCTCTCTCTCTCTCTCTATTCAAATTGATATCTTGTGCACGAAATGGAATTAATTTTGTTAACTTTTTGCTAACTAGGGATTAAGCCGGGGATTAGGGGACCGTCGATGGTGACCGGAGGTCTGATTGGGCTGATGGGAGGGTTCATGTACGCGTACCAGAATTCAGCTGGTCGAATCATGGGATTCTTCCCCAACGACGACGAGGTAGCTCGTTACAAAAAATGATGATGATTTCCCGTGAATATTTTTTACCTTTTTTCTTAGTGCTTTGGAAGAATCTAAGAAAAAATCCCCCTCTTTACGGACAGTATTTCCCATAATGTTTCTCCCAAAATCATACATTTTGATGAGGTTAATAATCAGAATGTTGAACACATTGTTTTCATATCTATTTGTGCTCTAGACGCGGTGTTGTTATGGAGTTTCTTCTTTGGGTGATGAATCTGATATTGCTCGGATTTGATGATCTTTGCTGATCTATATGCTTTTTGTTTTCTGGATTCTCTGGGTTTCTAGGAAACTGTACAGCATAGTTCTAAAAGTTCCATATTTTACCACCCCTGGATGACCTTTATTTTATCGTAGCTTACAAAATTGTTAAGAAGCCCAACCTGTAGTTTCCCTAGAATTTTGGAATCTAGATTCCCGATGCGTGTTTATTCCTTGCAGTTAGAAGAGTGCTATGAGGCTGTAGTCTTTTTCCCCTTTCCATTCTTTCTCCTTTTCTCACTGCAGAGAGTTCTAATGCGAGGGTAGTAAGAAATTGTTATATTTTTATAGTAGATTTTTTGTTTCATGGATTATGAACTGGATAAAAGATTTACAGCAGATATTGCATAACTTGATGGAATACAAACATTGCATGGTAATATATTGTTCAACAGTGTTTATGCGAGTTATTATTTGGACAAATGGTTCTAAACTGGTAATGCACCAAATGCATATACCTGGAGACGTTAGGAACAAATATTGTATTTACTTATATAATGTGTTATTGTTGAAATAATGAGCAAGAACCCATGTAATTATCAAGTGTTCTTGTAGCTTCAAGTGTATTTGATGATTCTGTTTGTTCAATGATCAGTAGACCCTTTTAGCAATATCATCTGGTTTGTATGAGAATGTTATAAATTTTGTGAATATTTAGGCATTCCAATTTACATATTTATGGTTAATTATAACAAAAAATTCCGTAAAACTTTGCTTCCCAAGTGATTGGAAATTTTGAATTGCTAAATGGTGGTTTGAAGTGTGCCAGAGTGTCTGCAGTCATTTTTTGGGTCCTTGTAAGGTCATACACCCTCTTTCCCCGCCTCCATCTTCCTGTTATTTGAAAAGTAATTCTTGTAGATTGGAGCAAAGGCCAGAAAATGGTTAGATTTTGAGAGAGAATGCATTATACAACATTTGAAGCAATCCAATTTCTTAGTCAGACCTTCAGTCAATCTAGGGGCTAACCCCTAGGGGTTGGCTCAGGTATTAAGAGCCTTTGTCTTGGTGGTATGCTCCTTCCAGGTCTATGGTTCGAATCCCTTAGTCACAAACAATTTCTAGTGGCCATCAAACTGGAGGAATTTTTCTTTTGAATTACTCAAAGTGCACTTTGGAAAACTCCTTGTCGAGGTTGTACACCCCTGAGATTAGTTGGGACTTTTTCTCAAACACCCGGTGCCAATAAAAAAATAATAATCTAGGGGCTAAGGTTTTGAGGACTGCTTCACTTGTGGTTCTTTTAGGCTATGTTTGGGTGTTGAGGTATGTTGTGAATNTTTTTTGTTTCATGGATTATGAACTGGATAAAAGATTTACAGCAGATATTGCATAACTTGATGGAATACAAACATTGCATGGTAATATATTGTTCAACAGTGTTTATGCGAGTTATTATTTGGACAAATGGTTCTAAACTGGTAATGCACCAAATGCATATACCTGGAGACGTTAGGAACAAATATTGTATTTACTTATATAATGTGTTATTGTTGAAATAATGAGCAAGAACCCATGTAATTATCAAGTGTTCTTGTAGCTTCAAGTGTATTTGATGATTCTGTTAGTTCAATGATCAGTAGACCCTTTTAGCAATATCATCTGGTTTGTATGAGAATGTTATAAATTTTGTGAATATTTAGGCATTCCAATTTACATATTTATGGTTAATTATAACAAAAAATTCCGTAAAACTTTGCTTCCCAAGTGATTGGAAATTTTGAATTGCTAAATGGTGGTTTGAAGTGTGCCAGAGTGTCTGCAGTCATTTTTTGGGTCCTTGTAAGGTCATACACCCTCTTTCCCCGCCTCCATCTTCCTGTTATTAACTGTGCATTATGTCTAATCTCTTCTGGCATCTGACTGAGTATATGTTTATTTTGGGTAAGTGGTCAGTATGCTCATTAGAGAGAAAACGTTGCAATTGTTTCATGTCATCACATTGTAGCCTTGAAGTAGTCTAGTATTATGTCACTGCAAATTGGAATTCTGAACTTGGGAATATTGCTGCTGGGTACTTTGTTCAGCCATGCTTTTATGTTTTGTTGGGATAAAGGGTGATAATCCCATACCATCGTGGAGCTGAATTGAGGCAAAATTTGGTCGAGCAAGGCGTACAGCAAACCAAGTAGTGAAAAAATAGGTGAAAAGTAATAATAGAATATTGAATAGTAGTAAAAAGAAATGAATATTAGTAAAAAGTAAGTAAAAAGTAATAATAAAGTAATAATTAGTAGTGGAGTATTTTGAGAGTACTTGGTACTCTCAACACCCAACGTGGCCAGCCAAACGTTTAGGAGTGTTACTTGGTTGACCTTTGGATGAATTTGGCAATGTTGACAAACAAATTTCTTCTTTGCTAATGTGACTATTGAAATGATTAAAGGTAGTTTCTCGCCCTAATGTAGGATCGGTTCCTTCACCATTCGACAGGTGCTGTTGGGTGGCTCGACTTCAAGTGGTTGCTTCTCTAATATAATTGCTTTTTATTTTCCAATCTTTCTTGTGCTTGGTGTTGAAGGGTTGTTCAGGGAACTTAAGAGTTGGTTTATAAAAGCATGTTGGTATGCTTCGTGTGAGTGGGTGGCTGTGTGCGCTTGTGGAAGCGTGTACCAGTTTTTAGGCGGTATCCCATACAAAATATGGTATAGCCGTTCACTTTCTATTTTTTATTTTCATAAGCAATTAGATATATTGAAAACTAACCATAGTTAAAAGGAGGGACAACAATGTAGAGCAGCCGAAGAAAGAAATAAAAAGGGTAAAAGAGAGGCGAAATGGAACCATAGAAAGTGACCACTTTTGGGCCTGTCCTTATTGTCAAGAAAATGACAACTTTTGCATATGTTATATAAGAGTATTTTGCCGTTCAGTTTAGAAAGCTGATTGCAAAATTTGTGCTGCATGTCGCAATTTTAAATGTTATAATAGAGGTGCAGTGGTCATGATTGGACTGGAGTAATCGAACAAGACCTTTACTCTATTTGCGTAAGCAAAAGCATATATGAACTCCCCTCTATTTACAGGCAATCACCAACAGTGTTACAGTAGAGAGGAAGGGATGGATTATTCAAGATTTGCATAGGATGAGATTGCATGGCTTAGTTTAGTTTGGATATAGAAACAGTAACGGTTTGATTTCATCTCATCATTACAATTTTTTAAAATTCCTAAACAAAATATCATAAACAATTTAATTTTTTAAAATTTCAAAACAATAATAATATTAAAAAATATTATTTCAATAATATTTTATTCAATTTTTATATAAAATCATTACATCTTATCTCACTATCCAAACTGCACAGATATGAAGAGTTTCAATCTTCAAAATCACACGCTGAGTCTGTTGAGGAGCCATTAAATAATAAATCTTGAGGTTGATAATGGTGGTGGTTGTAGTATCTGTAGTCAAGGCAGCATAGAATGGGGGTAGGTAAGGAATAGAGATGGCGGACTTGGGTAGAGAATTAAGGGGAAATCAAGGGTAAAGAGGAGTGTAATAAGTGGGGGAAGGTGAGGAGAGAAATGAGGAAAAAAATGGTTCCTCTCTAACTTGTGATAAGAATGGGGGAGGAGGGGTAGAGGGAATGAGTGGTTTTTTCCCAAGAGAAGCTCTAAGTTGGAGGAAGACGGAGGAGGGAGGGGGAAGAGAGTTGTTTCTCTGAGATCTTTGAGAGTGAGTGACGGTGGCAGCAGGATAGCCAATTTCTTTCTATTTGGCATCTTTCATCAATTCTTAAAAAAGTCTATTTTTCCTGCGGTGGATGAAAATCATTTGGTCAGTTCAGGTCAAATTATTTCACCATGATGTGAAATTTTTGTCAAAAAGATATTATCTCCATGACGTGATGGCTGTGGAGGCATGTAGAATTCAGCATACAATATAGACCAATAAGATGGTGAAAAACACAAACCCCTTCTAAATCTCGTTCAACTTTGATAGCAAATAGGCTTTTGGATTTGTTCAATTTTCAGATTGACCTTAGGCGTTTGCAGAGCCAAATTATCATAAAGATTTTCGTATTTTCCTTGCTTTCCAGCTTGGACTCGGTCTCTTAACGGTTGCATGATCGCAATTGAAGCATCGTTTAAAGCTTATGTATGATGGGGATGAATTACTGAATATCTAATTGGGAGATCAGAATCATTACTTTGGGTTTGCTGATTTTATTTTATTGCCGTGGAAACCGAGATGATCACAACGTGTTTATTTGATCATGACTCTCGTTTTGTGCTTAACGCGTAGACCAGACCGGTGGATGAACAATATCCTCGCACTGTTCATAGTCATGCAAGAGGAACGTAGAATTCGTAGAAAAGTGTTAATAGAGATAAAGAGGAATCGCAAGAATAAGTATTCAAATTAATATGAATTGATACGATATATATTAGATGTAAATTATAATAAAATCTTACATGTTTTTTTATAAATTTATGAAAAATTAAAATACTTTTCATATTTTTATCACAAAGTTTCTTTTTATTTTCTATTTTTACACGCACAAGGAAGGACGTTGATTTCGTGAACTGTGCAGTCTGTCAGTCCAGTATTCTTTTTCTCTGGTTATTACGCATTTCCATTAAAGAAGAAGCAGGGTGATCTCATCCCAACTACCACGTTGTGCTGGAAGCTTTTAGGCCCATTGTTCTTCGGCAAGTAGTCTCATTCAACACGGTACACGTTGGAAAAAAGAAAAGCAACGAAAAAATGACTCAAAGATCAGGAATCAGGGACCCAATGCTTGCAATTTGAGAAAATGTCTTTATTTGGGCAAGTAGACGCGGGCATATCTTTGATTAGCGATAAAAAAAAAAATAGAAAAGAAAAAAGAACCCTCGTCTACATGTCAAATCAGGAGAGTTTTGATTTGTTCTGTACGTGTTGGATGATATATGGCATATGCTGCCTGACGTTTAGATTGGTCCGAAAAGTGTTTCAGACCCACGTTACGGCTCCATGTTGTTTTAGGTTGCACTAAAATTTCTCGTCGCCAAGCAGAAAGAATCTTTAAATTAATCTTTTTTGTTCCTTGATTAGAGGTTTTTCTTGGATTCTGCTGTCATATGCAAATGTTACAAACACTTCAGAAGTTCACACGGAGAGAGAGAGAGAGAATTTATTGTTCTTTTTTATGTATTTTTGCCTTTTGGAACAGGTTGTCATGTGCAAGAAGTTCGATGGAAACGAGATTCACAGGCAGGGCTACCCCCCAAAAATAAGTGTAAAAAGCCCTCGAAATTGTTGGTGTTTGGTGTTTGTTAAAAAACCATCAACCTAAAGAGAATACTCTCTGCTTTTTCTTTTCACTCCTAATCCCAAGCAAAGCACAAAGTGGTACACAACTCTAGGTTCTAGTGGCAGATAAGGATGAAACATGGGCTTCATCTGATGCTGATATCCTAAGACATTGAAGATAAAATAAAGGACAAAATAAGAAGAAAAAAGTGGGTCAAGAAGACACTCCTTCTTAGAAATATAGAGGAAAAAAGCAAGGTTCTTCTTTCTTTAAATTCCTTGTCAATGTCATTCTCAGATCTCACTTGATTCTGTTTTAGTAGGTAACTCCACTCCTTGGAAGGGATGATGATGGATGACGACGACCATGACAATAATAATATTTAAATGTATATGTATGTGTGTATAAAGATGGTCATGCATTCAACCCCAAACTCCCAAAATTCTTTTCTTAATTTCGTCCAAAACGATTAGGTGCGATTATGGCAATGGTGTCATTGTCAATTATGCAATTCCACCTTCCTAACAATTTCAACATTTCCTTCCTCTTTTTTTGTTCCTTTGAATAATAATTCTTTGGTCTTCGATTCTCTTTCGTTGACTATACATACGTTTGAATCGAGAAAGTTTTGGATTTGTTGAAATTTTGACCAAATGATGTTCATCCATCTAAAATATCTGCACGCTGAACTATTTTTTTACTTTTTTTTTGTATGTTGCAGACATTTAGGTGAGATATTTTGATGAATAATTTTTTATAAAAAAGAAATTTTACGTCGACACACTTTTACCTAATTAATACGTGGTTGATATTTTTTTCTTCTGTCTTAATATTTATATATATATATATTTAAATAAAAAGATAAAAATAATAAATTATATATTAATTAAATGCATATATTCGACTTAACTCGATTCGAATATAATATGCTAACGATTATAAAATAATATAGCCACAACATGACCAAGATTGCAAGCCATATTAACAGACCAATTGAGTGAGCTATATCTAGTTAAGGTCGGTATGTAGGAAGGTTGTCCCATTGTTTTGCACCAAACAAAGAATTAAAAAACATATCATCTAAGATGTAGGTAGTTCTATTTAATGCACGTTATTGTTGTTGTTATCTTCATCATGATGGACTATTTTGAAGGAAAATATGTTTAGAGTATGCGAGACTCTCTTGTATAATTAAAATATAGAATTTATTTTTAAAAAAAATTATTTTTTTTTAGAATTCAATTTTCTTTTCTTTTAAACGGTTTTGTACAAAAATTGTACCTTATATACACATAGTATTATTCTTAGAGGCTCATTTGGATTGTAAGATGGTTTTATCTCATTCATTCAAACCGTATAAATATAAATAATTTTTAATTTCTAATTTTTAACTTTTTTTATCTAATCGTTACAATTTTTTCAAACTTATAAACAAAACATAAAATATATTTCAACTTTTTCAAATCTCAAAATAAAAATAATATTTAAAATTATATTATAATAATTTTTTTATTTAATTTTTTCTTTTTCTTTTTTCAAATTTCATAAAATATCTTACACTTAAATCATTATTTTAATATGAAAAATGCTACTTAGTCCCTCAATATTATAGTTCAAAGTTACCTCTCGAATATTTTATTTTTTTTATTTTACTTAATTATTAAAAAAATAATTATTAGTAAAGTTATATATTTTTTAATTTTTTTTATAATTAATGATGTTAAAAATATTTATAAAAAAATAATAAATAAATTACGCATTTGGACTAAGCTCAGTTTGGATAGTGGGTTGAGATGAGTTGAGATGAAAGTTTAAAATATTATTATTATTTTGAAATTTGAAAAAGTTAAATTAGAATTTAAAAAAGTTTAATTATTTATTATATTTTGTGTTGGAAGTTGAGAAAGTTATAATGATTAGATGAGATGAGTTAAGTTAAATTAGACTGGATTGGTTAACCAAACGAAACCTAACAGTGCGTTGTATAACTGTTCCTGGCCCACTAGTACCACCCTTTCAATAATGAAAAATGTTAATGAAGCTCCTCAATATTATCGTTCAATGTTATTATTCATGTATTTAAATTTTGTTATATAGTAGTTAAAGAAGTAATTATTAATAAAATTATATGTTTTTTATTTTTTTTAATAATTAAAAATATTAAAAAAATAATATAAAATTAATCACTATAATTATAATAGCGACATGCTCAACGAGAAGTGCTGACAGGCTGACAGCTCACTAGCACCGTCCTTAAATATTATTTATTAAGTTTATCCAATTGAATTATGAATGAGCACGTGGCACGTTTTTACTGAACAGTATTTAATGCAGCCTCGTCGTGATCGGTCCGCTCCTGAAATATCTGGTACGAAACGCGAGGGATAGTACTTGCACGTTGCAAGGGCTCACGTGACCAGCCCTGGTCCTCGGACCGCCTGATTCCCCCCATACCAAGTGGAATTACACGTAAGCCAAACTACTTTGTTTTTCCTTTTTTTATAATTGTTGGCGGCTTCCGTGAATGGGACTGGGCGCGTCCGAGGGTGAGAGGGGGAGGGAGAGAGAGAGAGAGAGAGGATATGAAAATGCCCTTGATCTCTTATTTATTTACGTTATTGCAATTTCACTCTCTAGCACGCAGAAAGGTCAAACGTGTCTCAAATAGACCCATCGATTTTTCCCAAAACCGGGGGACCACAAATTTTCAGTAAAAATATGTGTATATTTGACTAATTAAAATGAAAATAATATCATATAATTATTTTAAAAATAAGTAAAATATATTATTAAAAAATTAATTTTTTTATAGAAATTTTATATTTATTCTTTTTTTAACGTAATTATACGATATTTATATATTTACAATTGTAATTATTATTTTTTTTAAATTAAATCATAATTCACATTAAATAATTACATTAATGGTACAATATGATTTACATAAATTAATGTACTCACTGTAGTATTAATTAAGGACTCTGTGCTCGTTATCTCTAATCAGTCGCAGCCTCTATTTGAATAATGTCGGGCTAGATAAAAATAAAATCACTACAAGTTGTGAATTAACAAAAGCTCACTTGCCTTCTTTGCTTACGACATTGCCAAAATTCAAATCACATCATCGTCGTCGTCATCCAAAGTGGCAATATTGTCATTGTGGAGAAGTGGAGGACAATTGTTGTACAGATGTTTCTATAAACTTCCTCACAAACGCCCCAGATGCATTCCTACACGAGGCCAGAGAACGAGCTCATTCTGTGGGATTGACTGAGAATCTCATCTTTAAGAGAAAGCGAAAATGGCTCGGCTTGAGAGTTTGTGATTGATGTCTCAGGTGTGCATAATTACTATATATACTTGTTTATTTGTGATTATTATCTCATGCTAGTGTTGGCTTCTGTATGGGTTTTCGGGTTGTTCGTTGAAGTTTTGTTTTTTGAGTAGTTTCGGGCGGCCACTGATTTTTCTGTGTCATTTTGGGTCTTTGTGGACGTGGGTTATTGTTTTTCTCTGCTTTGGATTGATTTAGAGCCCTGGGTTCTGTTTTTATTGATGTTTTCATAATATGGTTATATAAATTTTTGTTTGAATTTATGTAAGGTGGGATTTTCTCTTTCGTTTTACTCTGGCGTCTAAAAGTGGAATTTGCATTTTTGTCACCCTTCTTTGTTTTGTTTTCCTTTTTTTGTTTCTTTAATGGTTGAGGTTTGAAAATCTAATTCCTTTATTGCAATTCTCGTGATGACAATTCAAGAATGCATATTACATGTTATGATGGAATCTCAAGCTTTGTGTGAGAAGCGTGCTTGGTTTTTTGAGGATTTTGTGATTGCTTTGAGATTGTTTTAGTTCTTAACGAAAAATTCGAGTTCTTTTTCAAATCTGATTTGTTATGAACTTTGGATATTGATTCTTTTTCCTACATCTTAGATTGGACATACTTTCTTTGTCATTTGAGATAGTTTTTTTTTTCTCCCTTTTTTCCTTTGAATTCATCTGTAGTTCTCTCTCTATCCGAGTAACTTTTTACGCCTATAAAGTGACTTTTTCATAATATGGAGAATTGACGTAGATTAATATTGCTATAGAGAATCTATTTTATTCCTTTACAGTAAATGCTTGAAGTCACCGACACACAATTCATTGTCGTTGTTTACTGAAAAATGCAAGATTCTTCATTAACATCCATCTGACAGTGGGGTAAATTGAGTATGTCTAATTAGAATCGTGGATTCTATTGTTTCTCAACTTGCTAAGTTTCTGAAGTTGGTGTAGAACATATACGTTTTAGGCGATATTTATGTTTGTGATCTAGGGATTGGGACCCGCAGGGCCTTATTATATTGTGTTGTAAAAGTGGATACATTTGTGCTGGATCTGCACAAATTTCTCTTTAGTACTCTGCATGATATGTTGGAAACTATTGACGATGGTTTGAACTTTGAAGAATAAGGAAGAATGAAAGTAGTTCTATATCTTTTCTAATATTTAATTAGGAAGTGCCATTTAGTCCTTTGCACAGAAACTGGTTTCTAAGTTCTTTGTATAGATATACCACCTGAGCAAATGTTTTAGTTGCTCTTAACGACTCCTTGCAAGTATATGACTACCAGCCAAGAAAGTCAAAAGAAGAGAAAAGAAACAAGGTGAAGGCATTTATCATAGGAGTTGCCATATTAATTTTTTTTCAAGGTTGGAAGCAAAAGTGTCAACAACCTGCTACCAATATTATCCAATACCCATGACCACGAATGGTGGCTTAAACTCCTAGGAAGGGCTTGGCTCAACAATTATACATGATCATCGATGGGACTTAAAGTTTAGGGAGGTCCTGAACCAGGGCAAATATAGGCCTAGAACTAAAGATTAAGAGCGAAGATCTCATGGTGCAAAATAGCATGTATATATCAGGCCACGCATATGATCCATTCGCAATGGACTCATAGCCTGCCCAATTTCTACCTAGGCAAAATTTAGTTGAAGAGGATCTTGGCCATAACAATTCTGAGAATAGGTATTAGGGATTGGGACATGGTATCTCGCTCTTGATCAACTTAAAGTCGATGTTCAATGATGTACTTTTCAATTCTTGATTTATTCAAGTTTTGTGGTATCCATAACCGTCCTTTGTCATTGGATTTGCATTGATTGTACATGTTAGTCTAATTCAAGTGACTGCAAACAAGATCCATTGTCGCAAGATACTTTACCTATCAAAGGTTTGGATTTACGAAAGAGACCTATGTGTTGCATTGTTTCTATCTTAGAAAAGCACCTGGCTATTGCATTTGAGTCAGTATTAAGACTCTTTGGTAACACAAATAGGATGTCCATAATACTACCATTAACGTCTTTCATATGGACAAAATTTACAATGTTCAATGAACCTGACCTTTTCTTTCCACTTTGGCACTTTCTGGGTAGTGCATCTTTGTTAATCTGTTTGATATTTTAAAAACAATGAAACTTCCATCTTCTACCATCTGTATCTTGAATCATTGCCATTGGTGTTCATGGATTCTAGTTGTTTGTTTACGACTTGTTTACACCACAATAGTTGGTTGATATCAGGTTTTATAATTTTATGTTCAGTATCATTGCTCTTTGAATGCCTTTCTTGGTTCTTTTTTTCCTTCAACATTGATGTAGTGATCATGTTTACTCTTTTTCCTTTCTTGGCAGATTATGTTGGTGTAAAATTTTTCTTGCCGATGCAAAAGAATTTTGTGGCTGTTCCTGACAAACAAATCATCTAGCTGTTTATTTGCTGTGTGCCCAACTGTTTATCAAGATTTGCTGTAAAATTTTATGTCCTGTTTCAACAAATAGTTGAAATATCAAAGTTCAGGGAGCGCTTTTATTGCCACCAGAAATTTCGTCTGTGTTTCTTGGCCAAGTCAGTCTATTATTATCTGTAGATGCAAACATCTCAGGAACGCCATAGGTCAGCCAGCTTGCAAGGGTTGTACCACCAGCCTTTGCAAGATCCCTATTGTTTGTCTAATTTCCAGATTTTAGAAAACAATATGTGCCCTGATAATCGCAACCAAGGAACAAGTGTTTCCTTCGAACCATCTAAGGAACAATACTTCACTCTGGAATCATCCCCGTCAACTGCTGGTTATACTGTCTGTGATTCCCCTTCTGTCACTAGCTGCTTGTCTAACATAAGTCCCTTTTCTGCCCAAGTTTCTCAGTCATACCTGTCAGATCCACATCATTCTCCCAACAACTATGGATCGCCTGTAAGTGGTTCTTCTGTTGCTGATAATGGTAATGAACTAAGGCACAAGAGAAGGGAAGTTTTGTTGGGTTCTGGACCAGCTATTGCCGACAGCTGCTATAATTCTGTCAATAGTGGGATCCGCCAATTAACTTCCATGTCAAGGCGGGATTGGAATCAATTGGTTGAAACTATCTCCAGGTTAGACCTGAGAGAGGTGCTCAAATACTGTGCAGAAGCGGTATCCGATAATAATGTGTCATTGGCAGATGCTCTAATGGAAGTGTTGGAGAAGAGGGTATCGATCTCTGGGGATCCTGTCCAACGTTTGAGTGCTTACATGTTGGAAGGACTTAGAGCAAGGTTAAAACGTTCAGGGACTGTAATCTACAAATCCCTGAGGTGTGAACCAACAAGCACAGAACTAATGTCGTACATGTCTATCCTTTATGAAATTTGTCCCTACTGGAAATTTGCTTACATATCTGCAAATGTTGTCATTGAGGAAGTCATGGAAAATGAACCCAGAATCCACATCATTGATTTCCAAATTGCACAGGGTACTCAGTGGATGTCCCTCATCCATTCTCTTGCACGTCGGCCTGGAGGGCCTCCCCTTGTCCGCATCACAGGTGTTGATGATTCCCAATCAGCTCATGCTCGAGGTGGAGGACTTCATATCGTAGGGCAGAAGCTGTTGGATTTTGCCAAGTCACGCCATGTACCATTTGAGTTTCATGCTGCTGCCATGTCTGGCTGCGAGGTTGAGCGAGAAAATCTGAGGGTTCAGCCTGGGGAGGCCCTGGCCGTTAATTTCCCGTACGTGTTGCACCACATGCCAGACGAGAGTGTGAGCACACAGAATCATAGAGACAGACTATTGAGGCTGGTCAAAAGTTTGTCGCCCAAGGTTCTGACTCTTGTTGAGCAAGAATCCAACACCAACACTTCCCCATTTCCTTTAAGGTTCAAGGAGACAATGGAATATTATACAGCCATGTTTGAATCAATCGATGCGGCTCACCTCCCGAGAGATGACCAGCGAAGGATCCATGCAGAAGAGAACTGTGTGGCCCGTGACATAGTAAACATGATAGCTTGCGAGGATACTGAGAGAGTGGAGCGGCACGAAATGCTGGGAAAGTGGAATGCAAGACTTAAAATGGCGGGATATACTCCACTAACATTGAGTTCCTCGGTGACTAATGCTGTCGTGGATCTACTAAAGCTCTATAATGAGAACTATAGTATCATGGAGAAGGATGGGGCCCTCTACCTACGTTGGAAGAACAGGTGTATGGCGACCTCTTCAGCTTGGAGGTGAAAGTGATTGCTCTTGAGAATTTCTCTAAATCTTATTTTTGTCATTTTTGTAATGATTGCTAGAGCATTAGAGACAGTGTTATATGCAGTTCTATAGATTAGAAAGTAGTACTGTTCCAAAAACATCAACCTTAGAGCACAAAGCTGAATCTCTGTATTCACTGTATATGTCTACTAAAAATGAAAGAAAATAGGTCTCAGTCGCCCTGCAACCTCAATTACCAATCAACACTGTCGTCATTAACTATCCAGGTCGTAAGCATGCAGGGACAGGTTTACATTTTACTTGTGGTTTCACTTTCAGGGAGTAGATATTAAAGCCAGACCTTCCTATGCTTGCATAACCGAGTTTATTCTGGAGAAAGTATTGCATCCCCTTTCTCAGTCAGCAATGAGCCTGAGTACAAACGGTACAAACAGAGAGCATTCATGAGCATAACCAACGTCACTGGTATGTTTAGTCTTGGGCCCCATTAGGTTTTATTGGTTTCAACTCGTTTCATGTCTCAACATTCAAACACTATTAAAATGCATATATTTTTAAATTTCAAAATTTCAACCATTTCTTTTAATTAATATTTAATCATTACAATTTTTCCAAACTTTCAAACAAAACACTAAAAATAATTTAATTTTTTTAAATTTCAAAACAAAAATAATATTAAAAATTTATATTTCTACCATATTTTAACGTACAATTTGAAGTATTATATTGAATTATATTAGTTTATATGTCTATTTGTCATGTGCTTTCCTTGATTTGTCCGAGGTGCCATAGATCATTACTTGGAACCCAAAAGCGATTTGGATTTATCACTCATTTGTTGGATCTTCCCATCCATCACCCCCAACATGGTGTCATGGATAACCTCTCAACAAATTTTCTTTACAAATAATCAGTGATGGGACACAGACTCTGAAACTGAAACAAAGCACCTTGAAAACACCCAAAATAACAAATTCACCAAAGTGGCAAAAAATGAGAACATTTTAATATCCATATACTACTACACTGATGACATTTTAATAATTTATAAAATTTGGTAATGCATCATTGTCACATCTATTAGTAACCCAATATCCATGTCTATACAAAAATAAATAAATAAAATACATACATCCTTATGTAAGCCATCCAATTTTAAAAACATAATCAAGAAATTATTAGTAAATTTTGAAAATATAAATGGTGTGATACTCAATCCTTTTATAGATTTTCATATCATTAAATTACTTATACAATATCATATAATAAGGAGTAATGTTATATACCTCTCATCCTACTTTCTTCCCACTATGTAATGCACTAGTACATGTATTTAAAAAAAATAAAAATAAAATAAAATAAAAGATATTAAGTTTATGTAAAGTGAAAATTGTTAAATTTTGTCACAATATATTAAATTCTACGTAGTTTGTCATTTAAATGGTTGATATAAGAAATTACTTTAAATGGGTTATATCAATCTATTCGATCAGATGAAAAAATCTATGATGTAGAGTAACATTGCTTGGTTAAATGCATGAAATGATCGGAAAATTTATAACATATAATGAAAATTAAAAGGTTCAAAAAATATAATCAAGTATGAGTTCTATTAATTAATTACTATTTAGGAAGAAACTGAAATACAAAAATAAATTCCAGTAAAAGTCTGTCGATTAGATGAAGAAAATCACACATATTTTATCTTTCAACTACCAATGATCACGACGTTGTCACTTGTCACGCCATTTGATTAATGCAAGATGCTAGCTATTTGGTGGTTGATGGTAGTTAATTTGTTAGTTTTTCTAATTAATTCGAAGTGCTTTCAGGTGTAAAACACGTAACTTGTTTTACATATTACTTGCACACTCTACTAATGTGATTAGTTATGTCACTTTTTTTAATATAAAATAACTATTTTTACAAATTATATCAGTAAAGTGTACAAAAAATACGTAAAAATAAATATATGTAGCAGAACTCTTTTTTCTTTTTTTCTTTTTGAAATTGTGATAAATGTGTCAACTATTTTATATTCAACCTGTTACTAACTCATCTTCATGCAGAAATTAATGCACATGATAAGCGGCAGCACTTATATGATTAATGAAGTAATGAGGACTTGCAGTGCATTAAACGACATCCCAGCAGTATACTAAACGGCATCCTATGCAGTGCATCAAACGGTGCTGTCTTACTTAAAGGATGGGATGAAGGACAGCCGTCTGATTGATCTTTACCTCATGTATATATATGTGTTTTTCAGTTTAGGGTTGAGAGGATTCATTTTGTACAGTGGCCGTCTGAGAGTTTGGGGGAATCCGAGTGAAAGAGAGAACTAGGGTTTGTTGAGGGAAAAGGGAAAGCCAAATATTGTGGCTTTTCTTGGCTCGATTGTAGTTCTATCTTGTACAATGGCGTTTTGGCCTTGCAGATTCATCAATAAAATGATCTCTGAGGCTGTTCCCACCGTGGATGTAGGCCATTAGGGCCGAACCAGGTAATCTCTGTTTGTATCTTCTTCTTTCTTATTTCCGTGCATATTTCTTGTTCTTTTACAGATTTATTTGCTTATCTTGTCATCTTGTTATCATTATCTTATCATTTGTAATTCTCAACTGAGTTTCGGCTTTGATTTCGTTTCTGTTTTGAATCTATATATACATATTGTCATATTGAAATACTTGATTGGATTTCTGTGTTGGGATCCTTGAGATTATTGTATATTCGGATTTGAATCATAACAAGTGGTATCAGAGTCAGGTTCTATGGGGACCACGAAATTTGATGTTGAGAAATTTACTGGGGAAAATGACTTTGGGTTGTGGAGAATTAAGATGAGGGCTCTGCTAGTCCAGCAAGGCTTGCAGGATGCCCTCACCTGTGATAAAAAGGCCTCTTCCTCGAAAGAGGAAGGAAAAATCGAGGTCCAGAGGGACATTCTCCAAAAGGCCCATAGTGCTCTGATTCTTTCCTTAGGAGATAAGGTTTTGAGGGAAGTAGCTAGTGAAGAAACTGCTGCTGGTATCTGGTTAAAGCTTGAACATCTCTATATGACAAAGTCCCTAGCTAACAGATTATATAAAAAGACTAGGTTATATACTCTTAAGATGTCTTCAGGAACTTCGATAGGAGAACATCTGGATACCTTTAATAAGATTATATTAGACCTAGCTAATATAGATATTAAGGTGGAGGATGAGGATCAAGCAATCCTCTTATTGAGTTCTTTGGACTCCCATACCAGAACCTTAAGGAGACCATGATGTATGGTAGAGATGCAATATCTCTAGATGAAGTGCAATCTGTACTTCATGCTAGGGAATTACAAAATCAAGAAAATACCAAACAAGAACATGGTGAGGGCTTGTCTGTTAAGGGAAGACCAGAAAAGAGAGGCAAGAAAGGCAAAACAGAAAACAAGAAATATAAGTCTAAGTCTAAAGGAAAACAGTTAAAATGTTTTCTGTGTCACAAAGAAGGAAATTTCAAAAGAGATTGTCCTGATAGGAAAACTAAGATAGGATACAAGAACAAAGATGAAGGGGATGTAGCAGTGGTGTTAGATGGGTATGATAGTGCTGAGGTACTAAATATATCTGACATAGGCCATGAAAATGAGTGGATTTTAGATTCAGGTTGTTCTTTCCACATGTGTCCCAATAGGGACTGGTTTGAAAACTTTTCTGAATTGGATGGTGGGCATGTAATTTTAGGGAATAATAAATCCTGTAAAATCATGGGTATTGGGTGTATAAGACTAAAACTACATGATGGGATGGAAAGACTTTTGAGGGAGGTCAGATTTATATCTGACCTAAAGAGAAATTTAATTTCTCTTGGTATGCTTGATAACTCAGGTTATACTTTTAAGTCAGAATCAGGGGTCCTTAGAGTCACTAAAGGTTCACTTACAATTATGAAAGGGGTTATAAATAATGGCCTTTATACCTTAGTTGGCAAAACCACTGTAGGGGAAGCATCCCCTGTACAAAATGAAGTTGAGAAAAAATATGTGCTCTGGCACAGGAGGTTAGGGCATGTTAGTCAAAGAGGACTTTTAGAACTTAAGAAAAAGGGTTTGCTAAAAGAGGCAAACCTGGACAACCTACCTTTCTGCGAAGACTGTGTCTATGGAAAGGCTAAAAGAGTTAGTTTTAAAGGGGCAACTCATATGACTACTCAAACTCTAGATTATGTACATGCTGACCTTTGGGGACCTTCTAGAGTAAGTTCTCATGGTGGAGGGAATTATTTCCTCTCCATCATTAATGATTACTCTAGAAAGGTGTGGATTTACATACTTAAACATAAGAGTGACACTTTTGTAAAGTTTAAAGAATGGAGATCCTTAGTTGAAAAACAGGTAGACAGGAAATTAAAAACCTTAAGAACTGATAATGGGTTAGAGTTTCTGTCAACAAAATTTAATAATTTCTGTCAAAAGGAAGGGATTCTAAGACACAAAACTGTTAGAGAAACACCTCAACAGAATGGTCTAGCTGAAAGGATGAACAAGACCATTCTAGAGAGGGTAAGATGCATGTTGTCAAATGCTGGGTTACCTAAAACCTTCTGGGCTGAAGCTGCTGCCACAGCTGTCCATTTAATTAATAAGTGTCCATCTTCTGCCATAGACTTTAAAACACCACAAGAAATGTGGACTGGGAAACCTCCCAGGTATGATTACCTTAGAATTTTTGGGTGTACAACCTATGCACATTCAAAAACTGATAAGTTAGACCCTAGGGCACTAAAATGCATTTTTGTGAGATACCCTGATGGAGTGAAGTGGTATAAGCTATGGATAGACAAACCTGGTAGAAATAAATGTATAATCAGCAGGGATGTGATCTTTAATGAATCCCAAATGGCTTGGGTATAGAATACAGAAATAGAACAAAGACCTGGAAACACAGAGGGAAATGTACAGGTTGAGGTGGAGAGGAGAAACACCTCAACTGGTAGTAATACTGGTGAAGTCAATAACTCTGAGGACCCAATTTCAGAGGACTTAGATAAACCAGGTCTTGACTCTTACATGTTAGTAAGAGACAGGAAGAAAAGGACTATAAAACCTCCCATTAGGTATGTTCATGCAGAGCTTACTGCTTTTACTTTGACTATTGCTGATGAGGTCATTTATCAAGAACCAAGGACTTATAAAGAGGCCATTGCAAGCCAAGATGCCACTAAGTGGATACTTGCTATGCAAGAAGAAATGGAGTCTTTAAATAAAAATAAAACTTGGGATTTAGTTACAAAGCCTGCTGGGGTTAAGTTGGTTGGATCCAAGTGGATTTTTAAAAGAAAAGAAGGCATACCAGGGGTAGAAGGAACTAGGTTTAAGGCAAGATTAGTGGCTAAAGGTTTCACTCAAAGAGAGGGAATAGATTTTAATGAGATATTCTCTCCTGTGGTTAAACATAGTTCCATTAGATTGCTTTTATCCTTTATTGCATATCATGATTTGCACTTAGAACAATTGGATGTAAAAACTGCTTTTTTACATGGAGAATTGGAAGAGGTAATTTACATGCAACCCCCTGAGGGGTTTACAAAAGATATTAACTCTGATCAAGTATGTTTGCTTAAAAAATCTCTATATGGTTTAAAACAATCACCTAAACAATGGTATAAGAGATTTGATACTTACATGCTTGAAAATGATTTTAAAAGAAGCTGTTATGACAGCTGTGTTTATTATAAGGATGTTAATGGAATATTAATATATTTGTTGCTGTATGTAAACGATATGTTGGTAGCATGTAAAGATCCTGATTTGATTAAACAGTCTAAGTGCATGTTAAAATCTGAGTTTGATATAAAGGAACTAGGACCAGCTAGTAGAATTTTAGGAATGAATATTATAAGAAATAGACCAGAGAGAAGTCTGTTTCTATCTCAAAGAAATTATTTATCTAAAATTCTTAAAAGATTTGGTATGGACCAAGTTAAACCTGTAAGCACACCTCTAGGTCAACATTTCAAGCTGTCCACTACTCAAGCCCCACAAACTGAATCTGAAATGGAGTTTATGCACCAAATACCTTATGCTAGTATGGTAGGAAGTGTGATGTATGCAATGGTCTGTACAAGACCTGATCTTACCTATGCTGTCAGTGTTGTTAGTAGGTTTATGAGTAACCCTGGTAAGGCACACTGGCAGGCTATTAAGTGGCTATTAAGATACATTTTATGAACCACTGCTTTGGGCTTGAAATATGGGAATAATGTTAAAGAGGGTTGTGAATTGGAAGGGTTTGTAGATGCTGATTATGCTGGTAGTGTGGATACTAGAAAATCTTTAACAGGATATGTTTTTACTGCTTTTGGGGGGCTATTAGTTGGAAGTCAAATTTGCAATCTGTTGTAGCCTTGTCTACAACAGAGGCTGAGTATATAGCTATGACAGAAGCAATAAAGAAAGCCATATGACTAAATGGTATATCACATGAATTAGGTATTTTTAAGGGAAATATAATTGTACATTGTGATAACCAGAGTTCAATATACTTGGCTAAAAATCAAGTATATCATGAAAGGTCTAAGCATATAGATGTTAGGCTTCATTTTGTAAGGGATGTAATTGAGTCTAAAGAAGTTGGAGTGGAGAAAATTCCAACTGAGGAAAATCCCTCAGATATGATGACTAAATCCTTGCCATTAGCAAAGTTCAGACACTGTCTGAACTTAATTAATGTGAAAACTGTTGGGGTCCCTTAATAGAGGGACAAAGCAGGAACAGCCAATATGAGAGTAGAATAGGAATGATGAATAAAATATTGTCAAGGTGGAGAATTGTCATAAATGTGTCAACTATTTTATATTCAACCTGTTACTAACTCATCTTCATGCAGAAATTAATACACGTGATAAGCAGCAACACTTATATGATTAATGAAGTAATGAGGACTTGCAGTGCATTAAACGACATCCCAGCAGTATACTAAACGGCATCCTATGCAGTGCATCAAACGGTGCCATCTTACTTAAAGGATGGGATGAAGGACAGCCGTCCGATTGATCTTTACCTCATGTATATATATGTGTTTTTCGGTTTAGGGTTGAGAGGATTCATTTTGTACAGTGGCCGTCTGAGAGTTTGGGGGAATCCGAGTGAAAGAGAGAACTAGGGTTTGTTGAGGGAAAAGGGAAAGCCAAATCTTGTGGCTTTTCTTGGCTCGATTGTAGTTCTATCTTGTACAATGGCGTTTTGGCATTGCAGATTCATCAATAAAATGATCTCTAAGGCTGTTCCCGCCGTGGATGTAGGCCATTAGGGCCGAACCAGGTAATCTCTGTTTGTATCTTCTTCTTTCTTATTTCCGTGCATATTTCTTGTTCTTTTACAGATTTACTTGCTTATCTTGTCATCTTGTTATCTTGTTATCATTATCTTATCATTTGTAATTCTCAACTGAGTTTCAGCTTTGATCAGTATCTTATCATATTGAGATTCTTGATTTCGTTTCTGTTTTGAATCTATGTATACATATTGTCATATTGAAATACTTGGATTTCTGTGTTGGGATCCTTGAGATTATTGTATATTCGGATTTGAATCATAACAGAAGTGTACAAGTACCATTACATGAAATAATTAATTAGTTTGCACATCCACTTGAAATAAAAAAGGAAACGAAAAAGAGAAACATGATGTTTTGCATTGGAAGAAAACTCATGCGACTTGGGCATGATATGCATGCATAGATCAGCATATTATTGTAATGAATTTTAGCAACAAAGATGCAGGTTGGTCACATGAGTAGTCCTTAGACTTAGATCATGGATCACAAAGATTATTTTCCATCTATAGTGGTTTCAATCACATTCTTCCCACATAGTAAGATATTGGAGGAAATCAATCATATTTCGTTCGTTTCATTTCTAAATGTGCGTAAGGTAAATAAAGTCAGATCTCTTCAAAATTTCAAAATTTTGAAATGCTTTAGTATTGATGGTTATCTTATCATTTGATCAAATTTATTCGAGTATTCTAAATTATAATGGTTACATTTCGAATTTGTTCGACGAAAAGCAAGGTAGATCAATGAAACTATTGTCTAAATTATAAAGTACGATCTCTAAATGGGGAATAATTACAAAGTAAAATTACATCATAGACCAAAAAAAAAAAAAGAATGATAATGCTATTTTCTTTTTAACACATGCTTCTTTCATGCAACAATGAGTTTCTCAATTAAAACTCATGATTAGATCTTATTTGATTTATTTAGAATTTATTTGATTTAAATGATTTTATGATATACAAGATTGTTGTATGCTAGACAATCCCCTTTTAATGTCGTCTTTATACTCACACAAATACTACAAATTACCATTTGTTATTCTGATAATAGTTATATTACACCTTATCTCTTGTATCTTTTATTCAATGCATATTAAATCATTGGCTGTTTCATATTGAATGGCAAGTGATTGCAATTTATACTTTGAAAGCTTATTGGATAATTAGTATCACATTCCTTAAATATGTTCGTGCAT
This sequence comes from Carya cathayensis, assembly GCA_011037825.1. Taxonomy (NCBI): domain Eukaryota; kingdom Viridiplantae; phylum Streptophyta; class Magnoliopsida; order Fagales; family Juglandaceae; genus Carya; species Carya cathayensis. Next base: position 720,050 of record QGSO01000362.1, on the reverse strand, counting down.
TTTCAACGTTGTTGGAAATAAAATATGATTTGTGATCGTTGTGAGGATCCAGATCCAGACTGGTAGATTATGCAACAAGCGAGGGAGTCAAATGTCCCCTCGGTCAGTTCTTCCATCATCCAACCATCGCTATGCCCTCCACCGGTCTTCACCTAAATTAGGGTTTCATAATATATCCGAAAAGTATTTCCAAGAACCATCTTTTCATTGTGTATTAATTACATCAATGGTCCTACGCATTAGAGTGGAGGAATGATGATCACTTCTTATTGGAGTGATCAAAACATATGTGATCATTGTCAAGGATGTATGGATACTCTTGTATTCAATTTGCATTAAACATGTTTCATAAATAGTTACATGAACCTCTACACCAAAATATGAAAGCAAAAGGACAACAAGATCAAGAAAGAGATGCATTATGAGGTGCTTGGATGGGTGGTTAGGCAAAGTCTGAATTGAGGGATCCTTAGAGCCACACTCTTTGTAACTATCTTGACACATTCAATAAAAGCACTTGCTTCAACTCTATATGCTAATGCTTACAATATATTGTAATGAGAATTCTGCATGAAACAAAAGAAAAGAGTGTTTCTCCATTTTTAAACTTCATAAGCTACTGTCTGATTTGATATCATCCTCAAGCTCAAACTATTAATTTTGACAATTACCCTCAAACTACCAAAAAAAAAAAAAATCTTTATCAATTTCATAAAATTAATTGACATACATACCCCTCAGAAAATTTTTCAGATTTCAAAATAAAAAATTAAAATTAAAATAATTCATAAAAAGTAAAAAATATAAAATAAAAATATCAATAATTTATAAATATTTTCTCAGATTTATTTTTTCAAAAATAAGTTATTTTGTAAAAAAAAACGATTTTTTTAATTGGGCCTCTATCGATGTCTCCAAAGCCTCGTGAGCCCAAGCCCGATTATTTTTTGAGACATTTGACAGTAAACCCTAATTTTCCTTGGCAGCGGCCGCAGAAGCTGCCTTTCCATAAACCATTCGTCTATTCTCAGCCGCCCGATTAACATCAAACCGCAGAGATCCAATGCAATAGCAGCTATAAATAACCCTCAAAACCCCCGAAGGATGTCAGTCTCGGGCGATTAGGGTTCATATATCATACTTGCTGTCTTCTAGGTCTTAGTCTCTCTTCTTTTTGTCATTCCCTCGTGTCATAGATAGCTGTGTGCCGTCTTAGACGGTATCAAGGTACTGAATTTGGTTATTGATCAGACTTTTGTCGAAGGTATCGTGTCTTGCCCATGTAATTGTGGCTTTCTACGTTTGAATGGGTTCTAGTCGTATATGTGACAGGGGATTTTAGATCCAATCCCTTACTTGATGCGGAGCAAACTTTTGTTGTGTTTGCAAATTCCCAAGTTAATGTCACAAAGCAATGCCTGTTGACGTTGACGGTCCTCCCAATTTTATTGGGAGCTCCTCCGTCGACGGGCAGTCTCATATTCCATTGCCTTGTGGAGCGGCGTTGCTGCCTTTACCATTTGGGACTGGCCATGAGACAGACATTTAGTATCTCGTCACCAAATCTCTCCTTTTATTTTGCGTAGTTTTGTGTTGTTATTTGAATATTGCCGATGATGACATTGTATACCCAAATACCATCTTTCGGGACTGAATGGCTTGTAAAAAGGCCTTGCTGACATTTTGCAATTCTGAGGCATTATTAGAAATAGAAAAATGCTATCTTTGTGGGTTTTTGTTTTATACTGTTATACTGTTCTCAACTTGGGTTTATTTCGATTGGAGTGGGGTTGAAAGCAATCGGCCTTGATTGTGTTTTGTATTTGAGCTCTATTATCGGATTGGATCCAACTTCAAGGTGGTCTGTCTTTAAAATTTTGAGTTTTGTTTGTATTACTAAGTTGGTTATATTAAGTTACTTGTAAAAAAATAATAATTCAGTCAGTTATATTTGACGAGATTGGTCAGGATGTAGTAAGTTCAACCATGGTTTATGTTAAATGTATGATATGCATATATTTTTCAGTTGCAAGTAATTCGAAATGATTTCTAAAACTTATGTCCGTTCAAGCATAATGGCAGGATCCTTTTTTGGGTTCATTTGGTACATATTTTCTCCAAAATAAACTGTACGGTGGAAGCAGATAGGTTAGTGCCTGGTAATATTTTTTGAATATGGGTCAAGTGGCTGTTGTTTTCGTTTTTATCGTTGGTCCACTTGCAGGATGCCCAGAATCATGTATTTTCGTTAGATGGAAATCCGAACTTCAATCTGTTTTGTTAATTTTATTGCCTTTTTGTTCTTTTGTTTCAAATGCTGCATGATTGATCCCAGAATGATTGGGGCAAAGCACAGTAAATTGATTTAAGAATGATGTGGATGGGGGGCATGATTCGGACGAAGTACAGCAAATTGTCCACAGAATGATGTGGAAATCTGTAGATATGCTTGTAATTAGAATTCATAATGATGTAATTTTCTTTTATCATAGTCTCAAGGACCTGTTTTCTTTTCAAGTCTCTGCTTTCGCAGCTGGGTAGCTTGAATTACCATGGGAGGGAATGGCATTGCAAATGTTAAATGCAAAGCATGTGTTGTTCATCAATGGCAATATCGGGGAATTTAAGATTGGATACTAAGGGTTGGCTGCAACGTGGTGTTCATCGATGATGGAGAAATCTAATGATATTAGGTTAGAATAAGCTTTTTCGCTTTGGGAAATATGTACTAAGGATTGCCAGTTATTTCTTCCTGTTTGATTAATGATAAATTATGGGTCTCCCCTGGATATCAATTGTGAAAAAATCTCTCAAAATTTGCTTGTAGTTGCAGAATTTTGGTTATTGCTTTCGAAGAACCAAAAAATTTATGGGCATTCTCTTACAAAAACCAATTTTTATTGGAGTAGTAATAGATTTTATGCAATTGTGTTTTGATGATGTACAACAAGGACCAAGGATGTAAATCGAATGGATTTGTATCATATGAGAAGAAATGAGTGGCTTTTGTATGGTGATGAATGTAACGGTATAATTTAAGCAGACATTAGCTGTATTTGTTGCAATGCCAGCCGAAACTGCATTCCTCCTAGTTTCTGTATGGAAGAAACGAAACAAACAACCCAGCCTCAGCCCATAGTTCCAAACTTGAAGATGTTTTCTTGCTCCATGTTAAGGATTCGAAACGTTTGCTCTGCTAGCCAGGGCCGCACACTGAAACAACCATAAAGGAAGGGTTAAAACAGGTAAATGGTTAATACCTTTCATGTCTCCAAACCTCACATGTATAATGATCATCCCTTGAGTGTCACAACCAAACTTTTGATTTTCGAAAGACAATTCAGACAATCAAGCTTTCCTACAAAGTTTCAGTGGAGGAGAAAAGTTGACTCGCGAATTTGATAATGAGAAAAAATGCAGCTATGAAGTTTGGACTATGCATGAACAACTAAGTTCCATAACTAAACAAAAGCCTCTAAAAGTAAACAGAGAAGTACAAAAAATGCACCGGTAAAATAGTTTTCATATGAGTAAAAGATAATATGATCATGATCACCTCAAGCTTCACTATGATCATTTCCCCTTCGACATATACATGTAATGGTTAAACCTTCTTCTCCCTTCAACATTGCAAGAATCTCATGCACTACTAGCCAACTTTTTCCCAGCATACCAAACCCAAAGTTCAATCGGCAGGTACGAACGATCTACTACACTCACTCACTCTCTCTCTCTCTCTCTCTTGCTTATACATCTAAAACCACCGTAGCTCTCGGCTAGAGGGGGTGGGAGCTTTGGCTCCTTGCCCCCTCCCTCCTCGACGCCTCCCTCCCCCTCCGTTGGTTTTTTTTGTTTTTTTTTTTTTTGTGTTTTTTATGTTTTTAGGCCGAATAAGGGAGATTCGAAGATCTGGAAGAATCTGGCGACCACCGACCACCACGCGACCTTCCATGACGTTGCCTAGCCACCAACCTTCAAGACTACCGAATACGGCGGCAAACAAAGCGGCGGTTGACCCGCACGCGCGGTTTGAAGGTTCCCAGTGTTCGAGCGCGTGTGATCCACGCGCCGCCGGGAAGCACTTTGCCGACGCCACGAGTGGCGTTTCTGGGGCCTGTGAGTCAGACTCTTCCAAGATCGACTGTAGGTCCTCTCCCAGCGTGTCGCGTGTGATGCACGCACTACAGTTTTCTAGTGGTTACGTGGTTTTCCGTGCACAGTGTCTCCATTGTAGTTTTTGTGTTGCTTGTCTTTTTTTTTTCAGATAAAAAAAAAAAAAATAGTACCTTTGGACTTTTGTCCGAATGGAGTGGTCCCCCCCTCCGCTTGGCGGTGCTTGGTGGGGTTTGGTGTTCCCTGTCCCGTTTAGTCGGGTACGGGCATTGGTAACTCTATCTTGAATAGAGTTGTGCTGTCTCTTAGACTTAGGTCTTTAGAGTTTGACGTCTGGACTAGACCATGTCAACCACAGTAGTGTGTTGAGGAGCTATTAACGTTTGTAATTGATTTGTTGTTTAAAGTCAAAGTTGTATGTCCTCTTTATAAATGGAATGAGTTTCTTTTATCAAAAAAAAAAAAAAATCGGCAGGTACGAACATGCCCAGATAAATCAAATGCAACCAAATGAAGCTCCAAATGCCCTTTTTTGGGAAATACCCATTTCCCCCAAATAAAATCGAAGAAAAGACCATATTGGAATAACCTTCATACCATCAGAATAATTTCTGCCACAGAGCAAGGGTCCAAATCTCCCAATTGCATGTCCCAGAAAATCCAAAACAAGAAGCTCAAGTCATGACACTGAAAAAAGATCATTTTATGTGAGCAGCACTTCCTTCTAGACACTACAACAAGGCAGAGGTAAAGGTCTGACTCTCCATGGCACTTTCTCTAACAAAATTGGTGACCAATAAATACCAAGTCACATCATTAGGTACAAAACCATTATCCACACCCTCACGCAGGAATAAATAAGCATCATCAAACATGCCCTCTCTGCAGTACCAACGGATTAAAGTGTTATAAGTAATAGCATCAGCACGAATTCCTTCAATTTGTATTCTGTCAAAGAGATTCAAGGCCTCTCGAAGACGCCCCATCTTGCATAGACCATTTATCAGGGTATTGTATGTGACTATGTCTGGTGTCAAACCCCGATGAATCACATTCCTAAGAAACTCAAGTGCATTATTCACTTTTCCAACTCTACAAAGACCATTGATCAAAATATTGCATGAGACATTATTGATATTCAGTCCCTTACTCATCATTTCTTCAAACAGTCCCAATCCTTTCTCAATAGCCCCAGCTTTACAGAGTGCCTTCATTAGGCCATTATAGGTTATTACATCAAGAGGGCACCCTCTAAACAGCATCTCATCCACAAGCTTAAGGGCTTCCTGGATCCCACCTCTTCTTAGGAAAGCATGAATCAAAGTGTTATAAGTCACAGAGTTGGCAATTACACCCTCCAGTAACATATCATGTTGGACTCTCATTGCCTCTTCCATCTTACCGACCTTGCACAGTCCAAATATTACAGAATTAAATGTAAATATATCGGGTTTACATCCTTTCCTAGACATTTCACCAATCATTACCAAAGCTTCATGAACTTTTTCATTCTTGCACAGAGCACATATAAGGCAATTGTATCCCACTGTATTCAGACTAAGACCCTTTGTTGACATCTCATTTAAAACTTCACCAGCTTCCTCTAGTTGGCCTTCTTTGCAGAAACCATCTATCAATATTGTGTATGTAACCACATTAGGTTCACAACCCCTAGTTGTCATCTCATTAACCAATTCACGAGCTGAAGCCAAACAACCCTTCTTGCAAAGTCCCCGAACCAGTATGTTAAACGTAAAGACATCTGGGACACAGATGGTATTTAGCATAAAATCATTCATAACAGCCATGGCTTCTTCAAACCTTCCACAGGTCACATACCCATTGATTAAGGTATTGAAGAGCACAACATTTGGAACCGGCACTCTATTCAACAACGCCCTCGCTTCATCAACTTGCCTCATTCTACACAACCCATGCATTAAAACTCCATAAGTGATATTATCAGGAGAAAAACCCCGAAGAAGCATCCGATCAACCAACTTTGCCGCTTCTTGAATCCGATTAAGCTTGCAAAGGCCATGAATAACATCATTGAAGGTCTGAACATCAGGTGCACAGCCCATAAGAAACATTTCGTCCAAAAGTTTCAAAGCTTCATTCACTCTTTCACTCTTATAGAGTGAATGTATCAGAGTCTGGTATACCACTGAATTCGGCACGCAACCATGCTTTGTCATGTCCCTAAGAAGAGAGCATGCGGAATCCACCTCATTAACCATACAAAGTGCTTTCATCACCACCCCAAATGTGTACACGGTAGGGGAAACACCTTTACTTAACATGTCATAGAAAACATTTGGTGCAACTTTAGGACAATTCCCAGCCACCAATATATCCAGCACAACATTGTAAGATCTAAAGGTTGGCTCACAAGAATAAAGACCCCTCATATCCAGAAGCAACCTAGTTGCTTGCCCCGGTAGACCAGCTCTTCCATAATATTTCATAATTAAGAGGAAAAGAGACTCTCTAAAAACAATCCCTTCATCTTTCATCTGCCCCAGCAGCCTATCTATGACTTTGAACTCCCCTGCCGCCCCAAGCTTATCTACCAGCGCATAATACACATCAAACGAATGGCAATAGCTCCTTTGAGCACCTGCCCACTTGAATATCTCCATTGATGTGGGCACATCAAGGGGTAGCTCAAGCAATTTAGATAGCTGATACGGGCTGATTTGATTAAGTGACTTCCTAAGCTGTTTGAGGTCAAAAGGTTTAATTAACCTTTCCCACTCAGTCTCAGACTCTGATCTATTGTCATCATTTCCTGCTGTATCAGTAAATTCTCTACCAGCCCCACTTGAGGTGAGGAAAGCATGTCTATGACAAAGTTCACAATGATCAGTTAATCTGGTCACAGAATCAGCATGGGGAATTCTATCTAGCACAGAACCAAAGCTCCTCCTGCCAACAAAATATACATTCAACATCAGAGAAATTTCAACCAATGTTCTTTTCGTGACAAATAAATAAAAATAAAAATGCCAAAGTGAAGCAGGATCCTACTGTAGTAAAAAAAATTATATTGGGTTTTGGACTGGCCCAGAAACAATATCTTAGACTAAAGTGAAGCAGCATATTGAAAAAAAAAACCTAGATTCAGAAGCAATAATAGAAATGACATTGCAAACTTGTTTTCAATACTATAGCTTTTAACTTGTGATTTATAGTTCAAGACACATGGAAAATTGGGTCAAAGATCTGAAATGCTATTACTTGTTTTTTCCCATTCCTATAGTAAGCAGAAGCTTTTAACCCAGAAAGTTGCCTAAAAAAATTCCTAAATAATATGGCGCCTACAGGAAGTGATTCTATGCCATATATATCTTCATTAGAAACCTCATCTGTCCTAGGAAGGCACATCTAAAGAAATTTGGAAATTTCATGGAAGAACTCAACTTGCATGAGATGCAAACAATTATGGTGACACAAAGCAGGTTAATCTATATGCTCGGACTTGCAAAGATTTGAGCTGTATTGCCGCTGTACATGGGGTTCATAAATTGGAAACTACACATTAGGGCCCTTATTGTTATCTGGCCATAAGACACTCGATCATCTCTTTGAGAGCTGATAAATTACATCAAAACTGAGGAAAATGCAGCCACCTGTCATAGATTGGCAGTCAAAAGCTTTTTTACAATCCTGAAAAAAGTAATAGATATAATGGTTGTCATAACTAACCAGGTAATATTTGTCACGTAAGAAATAAGTGGTATATGTTGTGCCTTACCGGGTACTTGATCTTCCATATTCTTTATCTTTCACAAAACACTTGAGGTTTTAGGCGTACAGCTCTTATATTTCCCAAATATATCTGCTTTCCAAGGGAGATAAGTCCATCAGGGAAAAGCTGTTTTCCTCAACATGATTTAGTCATCACTTAAATCAGGAACATATCCTGTGTCCTTTAAGATGCAAGTCATATCCCTAATCATCTCATATATTTCTGATGATTGTTTATGAGATTTATCACCCTTAAAGAAAAAATGGGACCCATTTCGAATCTCTATCCAGCTATGACCAGGCTCCTTTATGACCCCTGATTCCCTCATCACAGCCCTGACCTCTGCAACATTGTCCCACAACCCAGAGGTGGCATAAGCATTAGACAAAACCACGTACTTTCCAGGATTTTCTGGTTCCAATTCAAAAAATTTCTTTGCCGCAAGCTTAACCAAGACCATGTCCCCATGAATCCTGCAAGCCCCAAGTAAAGCACCCCATATCACTGAGTGCTCCTTACAAGGTGAGTTCAGAACAAACTCATATGCCTCATGTAACCTACCAGCACGACCTAAAAGATCAATCATAGAAGCATAATGTTTCCCTCTTGGCTCAATTCCATAATCTCTGGTCATAGATGAAAAATATGCCCAACCCTGATCAACCAAACCTCCATGGCTACAAGCAGAAATAACTGCAAGAAAAGTAACATAATTTGGTTTGAAACCTTCATTTTTCATCCTATGAAAGAATTCCAAAACCTCTACAACTTCCCCGTGCTGGCCGTAACCAGATATTAAGGCAGTCCACGTAATAACATTTCTATTCGAAGACTTTTCAAATACCTGATGTCCATCAGATAAACTACTGCATTTAAAATACATGTCCATGAGGGCACTATTGACCACAACATTTTCCCTAACTTGACACTTTATCATTACGCCATGGGCCCGCTTCCCATGCTCAAGTGTTGCTAAAGTGGCACAGGCTCTGAAGACTGATGCAAAGGTATATTGGTCTGGCACAAAACCAGTCCGTCTCATCTTGTAATAAAGATCTAACCCCACTTCTTCAAGCCCCCTTTGCACATACCCTGCAATCATTGCATTCCACGAGACCAAGCTTGTCCCCAGCAATTTATTGAACAGAATGTGAGCAGTTCCTATATGACCTGATTTCACATACAAAATCAACAATTTGGTCTTCAAATATTCACTGGGATCATATCCGACAACAACCATTTGCCCATGGATTCTTCTCCCATTCGAATACTCCTTCCTAAATATGCACTCCTGCAACAGAAGAGCATAGGTCCCTGGCTCTACTTGCACTCCTGTGATCCACAAGAGCCCGACAGCTTCCCTTAATCTTCCCGAGACACAAAGACCCTTCAGTGTTTTATCCAATTGGAGGTAACCTTTGTAATGCTCAACCTGAAAGCTGGTGATAACCGCATGTTATCAATTCTTTTTTTTTATAAGTAAACATCATTTTATCAAATGAACCAGTAAATTGCTAAACATTATCCTTCCCCGTTCTAAAGGATAATAAACAGATGGCAATCCCCTTAAACAATGAGCTTTAGAATAATAATAATAATACGCACAAATTAGCGAATAGTAATTGCAATTTCTCATTCGAATAGTCAGGTATTCAAACTTGTCAATTCAATATTGAACTAGAAGACATCATCTTTGGAACACAACAAAGGCACCCGCCGAAAAGAGCAACATCTATCAACAAGCCGCAAAAACCGAAGCTCAAAAGTCAACCATTCCACACAGAAGCTAAATTAAAAAGAAGAAGAAGAAGAAGAAGAAGAAGAAGAAGAAGGGCCAATACCTGCCATTGCTTCTCTCAGACTGAATCCTGCGAAGAAGCCTTGCGGTTTTTCCAGAGAACATGGGGCCAAAGATGGCGTGAATCTCACCGGTCGACGACGGGGGATCCACCTCTACGTGCACGCCACGATTTTGAATTAAAATAAATGAGGATTTGAGAGAAAATATTGTGGGTTTTAGGGGTAGGAGACTTGGGTTTTGGAAAATTATGGAGTTGCATGGATAGGGATTGGAGGCTAAGAAAAAGAAAGCAAGAGGAGTGGGTTTAGTGAGGTGAGAAGAGAAGGCTGACAGAGTTGGGTTTAGAAGACACTTGATTCTTGAAACAGCTAACATGTATTTTGCTGCATATGGAAGATGGACAAAGGGCTTAGGGATTTGCCACCAACATTACGTACACACTACACTCGTGTAATTTTGGAGTCGGATTTTAATTTTTTGTATTCATATTTAACTAATTTTTAAATAAGATTTTACATATAATAGATATTTTTTAATGGACTTTCAAGTTTCATGTTTTTAGTAAACATTAAAAATAAATAAATAAATTTTATATATAAAAAAAAACAAATATTTAACTAAAAATATTTGATATACCATCTATTCATAATTTTATATTAGAATCTCATGCTCTCAAATCAACTAAAAACAATAAGGGCCATCACTACTCATTTACTAGGTACTAGGAATTTTTTTTTTTTTATCATTCTTTTTTAAGTATTTTTTTAACATCCTTAGTCATTAAGAAAAATTTTAATAAATATATAATTTTACTAATAGTCACTTTCTTAACCATCAAGTAAATTAAAAAATTAAAAAAAATATCAAATACAAAATAAGTAGTAAAATAGTAATAATCCTATCATTTTCCAAACAATAAAATGATTATTCAACTATGTAGTCAAATCCCAAGTTAACCCGAGGTCCCAAATAACAACTAACAAGTAAGAGCAACCATGAGCCATCATGGTACAATGGAAATCTCAATCATCCAATCATTCACTCATGAATAATTATAAATAGGAAACACAACCATTTAGGGGTAAAAAAAAAAAAAAAAAACCTATAAATCGGTAAACCGGACTAAATCGGATTGAACCAGTGAGTTTGGTCTGGTTCTAAGTCGGTTCGGTCTGATACTAGTTACATTTTTTCAAAATTGGTTAAATCAGTCCGGTTTCATTTCTTTTTTCTAACACTGAACCGAACAAGGACCGATTCATATAAATATATATTTTAATTTTTACATCTAATATATAATTATATATATATAAAATATGTATTATATACTAAATTACTAATTAAAATAGCATTAGATTTTAAAATCTTATATAAATAACTATATATTATCACTACAGTCTACAGTATTAATAGTTATATTAATACAATACCACTATATATTATAATATATCACTATAGTCTATAATATAATTATAATCTACTACAATATATTGCCATTATATTATTATATACTTTAATATATATATATATATATAGCAAATTATATATACTATATATAATATACCAAAAAAATAGACTGAACTGGACTGGAACTGGTAAAATCGAAAGTACTAATTTAGGAGTGTCATCGGTGCGGTATCGTATCGGTCCTTCAAATATCAAAACTGATGTATACCGATTCGATTTTAAAATATGTCCAAAATTGGACCGAGTTGGACTAGTTAGAACCCTACAACCAGCCATTAAATACAAGCCAAATATTGTATTAGAATCTAGTTACATACTATTGTACAATAATCTTGATAGTAAATTAATAGTCTTACAATTTATAAATATATATATTATACACTGTACATGACTCACTATTAGCTAGTCAAGTTTCATATATCCTAATATATGTAATATGGATGATAGTCTTACCATGATATATAGTGTGTGTATGTATAATTCATTATTAGTTTATTATTGTTATTCTTTAATAATTATCAAATTTATTATTAGTCTATTAATATTCTTAAATTTTAACTATTATAGACTTTTTATATGAATATCTATGATAAACATATAAATAATACATATTTTTATTAAAGTCGGAGTCGAGATCAGAGCTCAAAGTCGGATTTAGAATTGGAGATAATGTTGGTAGGAGTGGGCAACCAGGCACCATACCTCAAAATCAAAAGTACTAGTTTAGAAGTGTCATCGGTGCGATATCGTATCGGTCCTTCAAATATCAAAACTGGTGTATACCGATTCGATTTTAAAATATGTCCAAAATTAGACCGAGTCGGACTAGTTAGAACCCTACAACCAGCCACTAAATACAAGCCAAATATTGTATTAGAATCTAGTTACATACTATTGTACAATAATCTTGATAATAAATTAATAGTCTTACAATTTATAAATATATATACATATATATATTATACACGGTACATGACTCACTATTAGCTAGTTAAGTTTCATATATCCTAATATATGTAATATGGATGATAGTCTTACCATGATATATAGTGTGTGTATGTATAATTCATTATTAGTCTATTATTGTTATTCTTTAATAATTATCAAATTTATTATTAGTCTATTAATATTCTTGAATTTTAACTATTATAGACTTTTTATATGAATATCTATGATAAACATATAAATAATACATATTTTTATTAAAGTCGGAGTCGAGATAAGAGCTCAAAGTCAAATTTAGAATTGGAGATAATGTTGGTAGGAGTGGGCAACCGGGCACCATACCTCATCCACTCGCCCACCGCAGCTCCACCCTACCCATCATATGCGGGTGTCCGCATCCCACAACTATCCCCTATACCTCGCACCCTGGCCAGAGGTCCTGAGCCCAGCCCGATATATATACATATATATATATATAATTATATATAAATATACATACATATATAAATATGAAAAATCATTAATAAAAAGATATAATTTTATCGCAGGTTTTATTTTTTTAAAGGTAAATAACGAAGCAAAGTCATTTTGGGGTTAGGAACCTAACCTCCCTCCCCTATGCAATCTCTCTTTCCTCTCTCACTACTTCCTTTTCTTCTCCTCATTTTCTTCTCATCTTTCTCTTTGGCTCCCACTCCACCTTTTATTTTCCTCCTTCTTGAAGAACTCTGTGTATTTTAGTATTTTTTTCAAAGATCTGTATTTTGTAGTGGATTTTTTATTTTTTGTTTTATTTTTTGTTTTTGGTTTTGTTTTTTGGTTGCATACACCATGAGTGGGCAATGGATGCCTACTAGGGGTCCAATCTGCCCCCCTACATCTAGACAGGGAGTCCCACCCAATGGGTGTTGAGTCGAATTCCAAGGGTAACCCCCCCCCCCCCCCAACACACACCCTCGACCCATGTGGGGACGAGGTGCACCACCCCAAGGGTGCGGGAAGCACTCCTAATTGTTGGAGTCGAAGTCCAAGTCAAAGTCTGCTAGACATAAAATTTGACTCTTGACTTTAAATGATAAAAAAAAAAAAAAATTCCGACTCCATTTCAGTGCGGAGTTTAAATTAAAATTTTAAATTTTTGCACAATCCTATTTCTCCTAAAAACATAAAATAGTCTTCGTTCTATTGTAATTATTAATAACTCATATGCATTAAATCACAATACTTCGTGCAATGATCAATGTACTAGAGCTTGAGTGTTACTTACACCTCCACAATGTCTATTACATAGCTTGCCTACGTGGCATTCTTATTGGAAATACTTTATTATTATATGATAAATGACCCACAGGCAGATTGTGTAATAATTATATAAAAGTCATGTCTCGAACTCATGCCAATTATCTCATCATCGTAATGGTCCAATGGAGTATCCCACAAAGAGTCCTACAGCTATGAGCTATCCAATCGGGACCAAATTTAGATTTTAATAAGTATATTTTATCAATTGTATTTTTTTAATATATATTTATTATATTTAAATATTTTTTAAAAAAATTCACAATATTATTAAAGAATACTTTCTTAATCACTAAATAAAAAATAAATAAAAAAAAATAAAACCACATTATGGAACCCATCTCTCATAGGATTAGCATTTCTCATCCCACATCTCACAAGGTTTTGAAGATGTTAGAAGATTGATGGTAATACTAACACAACTAGTGGTATATGAGATATAATTATATTCTAAAACTAGTTGTATAGAGTATCATGTCTACATCATTTAAATAATAAAATTTAAAATTTATTTTTTAAATCAAATTATATTACGTAGACACTTAATTAAATGATATATATACCAATTTGATAATATAATTGTTCTTAAAATAAACTCAACGACTCGTAGCTTTCATGTAAATTTCTTGCACAAGTACAGGTACCTCCGTCGATCACAACCGTGAATGTCAAAGACGATTTGCACCAGCAAAAATAGCTGGCCACAGATTGGGCTTAAAGGCCTTCTTGGCATACCCGAAACTTGCTTGCACTGTAAAAGTTTTTGTGAAAAAAAAACCTTATTTTCTTATTTTTATAGGTAAATATGCATTTAGAAAAAGAGGAGGAACAATAACCCAATAAAATACCATAACCATGTGACATGTAAAATATATATATATATATATATATATATATATATATAAAGAGAAATATGAGAAGTATAATTAAATTAATAATCTGGTCTTGAATTTTTTGACGGATTATATATTTAAAAAATGGCTATCATTAAGACGATTAATGTGATGGTCCAAAATACACTACAATATAAGTCAAAAGTTTGCCATAAAAAAAAAAAAAGAAATGATATTTACAGTCGTGAATGTACAAATATCACGCTATCACTTGGAAAAGAAAATTAATTTTTTAATAATAAATTTCACTCTTTTTCAAAACGACTATACCATACTTGCACACTTCACGATTGTATGAAGTATTACTCATGTATATCCTTATGATCTGAACTTTTTCTACTAAAATCATATAATTTTTCTCCATAGTTTGTTTTCTGCATAAGAATATTTGACCTTATACAAAACTACCTCTGTCCACAGTCATTTGATTATCTCAAGGTATTATAATTATCAAGTTGATGATAAGCCATCTGACCTGTCGTGGGAGAATAATTCTATGAAATCCGCCATAATTGACACAAGGTGGTATTCTTTTGTCCAACAACTATGTTTTGAATAAACAATAAATAAATAAACACCAAAGATGATTAATATTGATGCATCTGCCTGTTGTTTGTATTCTTTGATGGGTTGTTGGTGCCAAGCAATCCCTTGTGTCTTTCACACACCTCCCTCCCACTTTTTTGGTCGATATTTTAAAAAAATAATAATTAAAAGGTATATATTTTTTAAAAAAATATATATTTATTATTTATTTAATTAGCATGATGCTGGATCTTATCTATCCAAACAATTGGCAACAGTACACACATTGATTCATGCGATATTTTAGGAGGCCATTATCTATCATTTTCAAAAGATTCTCAAAATGCATGACTACTTGGTTGATAAAAATCAATTCGACGAGTCACATATACTTGGTAGGAAGAAGGGTTCATCCCTTTCCTCCACATCAAGCAATCGTGCTACATGACATAATCTTTAATAATAAAAATAAATGGCCGGCACCATCAAAATTAGGGTCTAAGCTCCAATAAACCTAAATCAACTAACAATTTTTATTTTTTTTATTTTTTGTATTTTTATACTTTTAGTATTATTTTATAAATATTTTTTGTTTAATTTAAATGCCATCCTTCTTCCTTTTGAGATGCAAAATTAACAAATATTATTTATTTTATGATTATATACACCCACATATACAATAAATACTATGTATATATAAAAAAATGATATTTTGTAAAATACGCATATTTGATAAAAATCCAAAATATAAATATAGAACAAAACAAAATAGTGTTTACTAAACTTCAAAAAGAAATATTTGACCAACTATTTCTTTCAAGAAAGAGAGAGAAAGCCAAGTTGTAGTAGGTATGAAAAAACAAAATGAATGAGGTTGTTTGGATAGCTAAATAAAATGAGATGGTTTTAGATGAAAGCTGAAAATTAAATAAAATATTTTTTGAATATTATTATTGTTTTTAGATTTGAAAAAGTAGAATTAGGATTTGAAAATTTTGAATTATTTATTATATTTTGTATGAAAATTTAGAAAAATTATAATGATGAAATGAAATAAGATGGGTTGAGAGTGTTTCTCAATCCAAACAGCCTCTTAACAATAACATGAAGGGAGACTTGACAAGCACATCTATTGTTGTTTTTGTAATACGATCGCCAAATTAATAATTTGTTCACAATTTTTAAATTCAACGGTTAATTATTTCTAATTTATTTTAAAATAATCGTAGTTTGAAGTGATTAAGTATAATTTTATTATAAAAAATAACAATTAAAAATAAATAGAGTTAATTATACAAAATTAAATAGATTTGGTTATCCTTGTTATAAGAAACCAGCCCTTGTGAATAATTAATATGGGTCTCTTTCGGAAGTTTATGGTGCCTTACGTTTGTTAATGAAAGGTTTTAATGGTCTTGAGTGTTGCCTAAGACATGTATTCGGCTTATTTACAACTATTTTATAATTTATGTGAAATTATGGCTAATTTTATAAAATTCAACTTTATTTTAATAAAGTCACATAATTTTATTAGTTGAGTATAAAATGAATCGTAGGTGTATCATTATTCTTGTCTTAATTATCGATGAATTAAAGTAAAGCCAATGATTATATTACTCTTTCACTTATATTGAGCGTGATTATATTGCTCTTTCACTTATGCATGGTTGAAGTTATTTTCATTCAATTATAATTACTGAAAAATCTATTAGACTATTTTTGTTGTTATTTTATTATAATATTTTATTTATATAAAAAATATACCATTTTGTGTCATTTCTACCTCAAAAAGTGCTTTTTAAATTCGTTTCCAAACAAATATAATATATTTAAAAGTGATTTAGACATATGGATCCCAAACAGTAAATAACTTTTTAATAATAGAGCTTATTACGTTAAGCTTTAAGCTATAAGCCTTAAGTTAAAAGCAATATTTTCTACCACAACCCCAAACATGCACTAAAAAGAGGGCGATTCAAGCTCTTTCTCTCCATCAGAGCTTAGTAAGAGTAGTTTATAGTAATAAAAAAATAGATAAAAAATAATCATAAAATATTAAATAATGGTGGAGTAACTACCCCAACACAGCTTTAGGCGTCGTTTAGATATAGATGTGAGATTCCCTACTCTGTATGGAGAAATCATCTCATATCCAAATAGTCAATATGAAATCTAAAAATTTGTTTGAAATTATTTTCAACAAACAACTCCTCAATACGTCCAATGCGTTTTTTATAGGAAGCTTCCTGGGCGGTCTCCTATAGTTTGTTTACCCCAAGCCCCCTGACTCCACCCACGGTTTTCTCAGTCAAATATAGAAAAAAATATTTTAAGCACAATATTTTTATAAAAAATATTTTATAAATATCTTCTTATTTATTTAATTATTTTCTTGGCAAAAAAAAATTTATTTGATATTTTATAAAAATAATTTAATTTAATTAAAATATTGTCATCTTATAATATTATTATAAAATATATTATAAAAATTAAATTTGGGTAGGTAATTTATAAATGGAAAATGCTAGGGATCCCGCTGGGGGATCCCGTTACCTTGTCCCGCTGCCTTTTTTTTTTTTTTTTGAAATTTTTTTTTACAGAAAGATTAAGAAAATTATGTTTAATTATATTGTGAATTTTATTCATTTTTTCAAAATATTTAAAAGTGTTAAAAAAATGATTTGAAAAAAATATTTAAAAGTGTTTTTTTTTTGTTTTTTTCAAATCATTTTTTTAACACTTTTAAATATTTTAAAAAAATGAATAAAATTCACAATATAATTAAATATAATTTTCTTAATCTTTCTGTAAAAAAAAATTCAAAAAAAAAAAGTATAAAGCGGGACAAGTGAACGGGATCCCCCAGCGGGATCCCTAGCATTGTCCTTTATAAATTACTATTACTTATTTATAAATAAAACAAAATCATTACAAATACTATGCAATAATTGGTGGGACTCACATCTATTAAATTTTCAAAAAGTTAAAACCATTTCATCTTACTTCCTAATCTAAACATATAAAATTTTTAAAAATCATATCGACTCATCTCAATTCATCTGATCTCATCTCACTATCCAAACAACTCCTTAAATAGAGCGCTTTGTTGATCTTAACCTAGTTGACATCATTTCTCAAATATATAATAAACCAACATAATGTGACAATTTTTTTGTACAGTAAGAATATTCATATGATAATTCTTATTATTTCTTGTAATAAAAATCGATGCTATATACATACAAATGATATATTTACCTATTATGTTATAATTATAATAATGAAGCTTATTAACAGCCTATATTATCAATTATAATTAAAAAAAATAAAAATATGGGCTAAAAATATGCCCTTTTAATGTCCTAGTAATTAATGTGGCAGCTACAGTCCCAAATAATCTCCCCACCACATAATTGCAAAACAAAGACTAATTTTATTTTACACCCCAATTTATTATCATTTTCCAAATTGTCCCCCTAAACTATCAAAACCATCAACTTGCACCCAACAATTTTGTAGTCTGTACCCTTAGTTCAGCTCAGCCTCATAGGTTAAATCGATGGAACTGTAGGGGCCACCAAGTTTTAGTTTTCCTAAAATACCCTTGCATAATGTTAAAATTACCTAACTGCCCATTAATTTATAATAAATTTCATAAAAATTAAATAACAATGAAAACGTTAAATTAAAAGGTTGGGCCACCTGTACAGATGAGTTCTACGTGCAAATTGATGGCTTGGATGGTTCGGAAAGCATTTTTAATATATGAGTTGTTATTTTTATCTTTATATTTAAATATAGATATTTACATATCAATATATATGTATTTAAATAAAAAGATAAAAATGATAAATTACATATTCACGTGTAGTGTGGGGAATGATAAGTAAAACTTTTAAAAATTGATATTAGTTTAATAATGCCCTTAAAAAAGAAAATCATGTCATGATTTTAAAAAGATTAATAATTTATAGTTTGGACAGTCGGCATATAAATTACACGAACCCATTTTAAAAAAAGTAAATAAATTTGAGAATACATGAAAAGATTTATTTTTTAATGGTGTGTTCTACTCCTTTTTTTTTCAATAAAAGTGCGCGAAACTTGAATACTGATATAATTGTATCTAGCGTTACTATTTTTCATTTGAGGCACGATTAAATAATTTAATTTTATTATAGGATTAAATCTCGGCAAACTTTCCTAATACCTATTGTAAGTACAGCCCTTGGATCTCCAATTGATTGTTTTTATGGCCACATGATGCTTTTTTATAGAAAGTTGATGCGAATCAAAGAGACAAGTGAACCCCTCCTAAATCATTACATTGCATGTGAGTACATCATCCATCCCTTTAATCCTATTTATTATGCATCCGACCACTCTTGATTGCATCAAGTCAATGAAGATGGATGAATTAAGCTTGAATTGAAATTTGAAATTTAGCTCAAACCAGAAAGTTTCTTCATCTATTCATAGAATATCTTCCAAATTTCAGTCTTTGATAACTTTTAAGAGCCCATTTGGATAATTTCTTATTTGACTTTCACTATTTTTGTTTGATAAGAAATTCCATAATAGTTGTGACAATCTTTGTAAAAATTTATCTAAGAGCAAAAATAAGAGTTCTCATATATTCAATCACTTTTGCATACTTCTTGTGCAGTCTATTAATGTGATTAGTCAAAACAATTATTTTATATTAAAAAAATTAATACAGTTAATTATATTAATGGATTGTATAAAAAATACGTAAAAGTGACTGCACATATAATTTTTACTGAAAAGTATGTCATTTGTCAATTTAAATTTTATCATTATTGCCATACTTACTGATACGGCATATTTAATTGGTCATATCAATATCAATGGATGTAATTAAAAATGATAAAATTTAGAAAAAAAAATATTTTTTTTTTATATAAAAAATACGTAACAAGAAATTTTGAATTTTATTTTAATTTTCAATTCATCAAGCAACACTACTCTTCACCTAGGCATACATGCACTACATATATTAGCCTCTTCTCTCTCTCTCTCTCTCTCTCTCTCTCTCCTAGTTTAGTCCCTTTATTTTCCTTTATTATTAATTATTTTTTTCTCTATTTCTTTCTCTTCTTTTCTTCAGCTGAAACATGGAATGGATCAAAATTTGTATGAATGGAAATGAATGAAGATGAATAAAATAATTTCACCGTTGTCTTGGATTCCTCAAAACTTTTACAACATTGTAGGCCTCTAGATGAGTGTAAGAGCAAGTCAAATTTTGCCTATTTGGAGTAAAAGCGGTCTATATTGAATTAGTTAAAATTCAAAGATTCAACTTTTGAACTCCAGCAAAGTTATTTATTTCTCTAAATTTGATCGGTTACTATTTATTTTTAAAATAATATTTTATTCTAAAAATAATATGTTGGATAATTAGATTGAGAAAAAAAAATAATTAAAAAAAATAATTATAAATAACAATTAAATTCTTAATTAATATATGGAGTGTATTTATAAAATATAATTTTTTTATTAAAATATATAATATTATATTATTATTTTAGAATAGATAATATAGTATGGACTAGTTTCTTCAATAGTTTTAACCAAAACCTCAACTTTTATATAAATTTTAGACTTGAGAATGGAGAAAATAATTTTGGATATCTTGCTCTAGAAAACATAGAATTGGAAAGTCAATGGCTATAAGTAGAAAAAACCCAAAATAAGAGGGGGCAAATGAGAATAACGAGAGTAAAAAAACTAGTAAAAATGGAAATATTCAAAACAATTTGTTCTTCTATATCAAAAAGAGATCTTGGACACCGTATTCCCATCCACTCCATCTCGTAAACTTTCTTACACGAGAGAGGATAGATAGCCAAATCTATTATATATATTTATAATACACATTTGAGATGAAAATTATTTTCTCATACATCTAATCCTCTCTGTCTGATATACATACATAGCTTTGGTTGCATAATATATATAAAACAACCATAATTGAAAGAAGAAATAAAGGGAGAAGAAAAGAGAAAGAGAAAAGGAGGGCCTCACGCCCTCTTCTTCATATCATGCCTCTTCTCAGATCTTAGATTCTCTCAAACTTCCCATCTGGGTCGTCTTCATTTGTTGGTAATTCTACAAAATGCTTGCCTTTTTCAATTTCCTTTCCAAGCATATGTTCTGTTTTGGATCTTTTAGTCATCCTGTGTTAAATTTAAATTGTTTTCACTTTGGTTTCTAGAATTCCTGGGTTGTTGGTCGATCGGTGATTGATCGGTGGATGCTCCGAGGTTCCTGGATTCAATCCAAGAATACCCATTTCTTATCTAACAATCAGTGCATCCAAGTTTTCGATGGATTCTGTGTTGAGGTACATCTTCTCGTCCAATCCGCATTTCCATGTTTGTTTCATGGTTTTTACGATACACAGAATTCTATATTCCCCGGAACGCTACTATTGGATTGTATTTTACTTGGTTTTCAGTAAATTATTAGTAACTGATTAGATCCGGTGAGTGCTCTTTTATATCATTTGCTTGCTGAAACTAGTTTGGTTGGTGTAGAAGAAAAATGTTTTTTTTTTTAATTGAAGGTGATTATCTTCTTATCAATTTGTTTTATTTATGATTGTTGGAAATAAACTGATGGGCTCGCGGTAAATGGATGTGTAGAATGGAAATGGAGCCTGGCAAGCTTTTCATCGGCGGAATATCTTGGGACACAAATGAAGACCGACTTAAAGAGTATTTCCAGTCTTTTGGAGCAGTAGTGGAAGCTGTGATAATGAAGGATCGGGCCACTGGTCGTGCCCGTGGTTTCGGTTTTGTTGTTTTTGCAGACCCTGCTGTTGCAGAAAGAGTTGTTATGGAGAAGCATGTGATAGATGGTAGAACTGTAAGTTTGCACGTTTGAATTCATGTTTTCATTTCAGCTCGCTTTGACTCTTTGAATTTAGAACAATACTGTTATATTGTTTCCCTGCTGACATCGTGAATCAGAGTGCCCATTTTAGATTTAGGTCGGTGAATCTATTATTACAATCGAGAATTTATATGTGCCTGGATATTCTATTGTTCATCATGATTCAATGATCATTATTTTTATTTTTTTTTTATAAGAAAGGGATTTCTGAACCAACTCTTGACATGTTCTCTGTTGATTGTGGAAGCTTAAAAATGTAATGTATGTTGTTTTTCTTTGCTTTTCGAGGCTTATTTGCCAGATGTTGCGTTTTGTTGACCTTGTCTCACTATTGAGTTACTCTTCATATGTGCTCTGCGTTTGTCTGTATGATTGTTTCAGATAGATAGGATTACAAAACTCCTGAGAAAAAAATGGCAATCAAAGTCTTCTTAGTATGAACTTCCCAATTTAGCAACTTCAGGACCGTTTGAGAAGTTGTTTACTTGATTATACAATGGATTCTGGAATGACAGATTATTAGAATGGCAATGCCAAAAAGATGTTTTTAGACAGAAGTGACCGTGCCTAGAGATTTCAAGAGTGATTACTGGGGGAGGCAATTTGTTTGGAAGGGCAGTTTTAAAACAGTACTTGGATGGTGCAAAGAACAACAAGTATTTGCAGGAAGATTTTAATATCTTGGAAAATTGGGGACAACTGTGGGAGTGGGAGTCTTAAACAAAATTTAGACCATGAGTGTGTTTGGCATTACTAATCATGAAAAGAAAAGAAGAAGGTTTGGTCTGACAATTGCTGATAGTTTAATTCGGCTGGAAACAGTTCAGTGATGCTCACTAATGTTATGCTTCATTGTCACTTGCTCTCATTCTCGCTCAGTGGATAATTTGTGGAGTTGCTGAATCATAGATTGGAACCTTAGAAGGATGAGCTTTAATTTATCTAGAACAAAATTATATAAATAGATATAAGGCATTTTGTCATGCTCTCTCTTTCAATCGCAAGAGCCTATGATTTATA
Source organism: Carya cathayensis (assembly GCA_011037825.1). Lineage (NCBI taxonomy): Eukaryota > Viridiplantae > Streptophyta > Magnoliopsida > Fagales > Juglandaceae > Carya > Carya cathayensis. The sequence goes on along the minus strand of QGSO01000362.1, from coordinate 697,318 downwards.
GATTATTCATTGAATCTTTATATTCCATATCACCTTCATTGGCATTTGAAGACACTAAAGTCTTTTCCAATCTTGCACTAAGTGTTCTTGTTTGATTTAAAATTTCAGTTTTTCTACACATCTAAGACACTCTCATTTGTATTTTAAAGATTTATTAAGTCCATTTTTTCATCCTTTAGCTTTCCAATCTCAGGTTGAAGCAAAAAAAGCAGTTCCTAGAGATGATCAGAATATTCTGAGCAGAAACAATGGCAGCATGCATGGGTCTCCTGGTCCTGCCCGCACAAAGAAGATATTTGTAGGAGGTTTAGCATCCACAGTCACAGAAAACGATTTTAAGAAGTACTTCGATCAATTTGGGATAATAACAGATGTGGTGGTGATGTATGACCATAATACGCAAAGGCCAAGAGGATTTGGGTTCATTACATATGATTCAGAGGAAGCAGTGGAGAAAGTATTGTACAAAACCTTTCACGAACTCAATGGCAAACTGGTTGAAGTGAAACGAGCTGTCCCTAAAGAACTATCTCCAGGGTCAAGTCGGGGCCAAATGGGTGGATATAACTATGGTCTGAGTAGAGTTAGCAGCTTCCTTAATTACACTCAGGGATACAATCAAAGTTCAGTTGGGGGCTATGGACATAGAGTGGATAATAGATTTAGTCCAGTTACAGTTGGTCGCAGTGGATTTCATCCCTTCAGTCCTGTATATGGGACTGGATTGAATAATGAGCCCAGGTTGAGTACAAGCTATGGAGGAAATGCAAACCTTAGTTCTCACCTTGGCCTTGGACGTGGATTGAACCCTTCATATACTGGGAATTCAAATAGGAATGTTAACCCCATTGGATATGGTGTGGGCAATGGTGGAAATAGTTCAATCTTAAATTCAGCAAGCCGTAACCTGTTGGGGAATGTGAGTCTTAATTATGCTGCTAACTCTGCAAACCCTAGTCCTTTAATGGGCTTGGGAAGTGGAAATTCTGGAATTGGTTCTTTTGGCAATTTTGGAACACTTTGGAGCTCCTCTCCTAACTCAGGCCAAGGTGGAGGTGCTGGAACTATCCACAGTAGTGGCAATCTTAGTTATGGCAGTGGAGAAGTCAGTTTTGGTTCAGGAGGAGTAGGGTATGGAAGAAATAGTGGAACTGGTGTTGCACTGGCATCATCATATGCTGCATCAAATGGCAATTACAGAGGGTCTTTTGAAGAAATTTATGAAGGCGGTTTATTTTATGGGGACCCAACTTGGCGATCGTCACCTCTAGAGCTAGAGGGGTCTGGCTCATTTGGTCTTGGCCTTGGACATGGAGGTTCAGATGTTTTGAGTAGAAGCTTTGATGATTATGTTGGCCTTTATGGTGTTACCAACAGACAATCAAACAGAGGTAAGATTCTTTTTTGTCTGAGTGTTATACTTCCCCCCTCCCTCCTGCGGTCCTCAATGTTCCAATTTTTTTTGGTCAGTTTCCTTGGCAAAGGTAACTGGTGTAGAGAATGGACATGATCCTCCGTTCTCCGACCAAATCATAAGTCCTGGCTTGTGGTTTTATCATGCACTAGAGTTCCCAAAGCATCTCATCACCACCATTATGGCTAATTGTGTTATCCTCTTGATTTTAAATCAACAACCATGTTTGGGACCATTCTTTATTTACAATCGGAACACAAAAATAGGCCATTTATTTTAACTTTAGTTCTATTAAGCAATGATCTGCTGCCATGAATCTCTTGTATAGGTTCCGTGTACTTGGCCTTGACTTTTGTTTTTATCAATAAATGTTTCAATTAGTTGTAAAAAAAAATTCATGATCTGCTACCAGAATGCACGTTTTCTATGTTGGCCATTCACTACCCGATCAATTGGGTCCTAAACATGGTTCAATTGTGTGCTTGGTGGTCATTTAGTTGTGAGTGTATGACAAGTACTTCAAAACAAATTTAGTCTACTGATGGAAAAAAGTATATTTTACAATCTCTCAACTCTCCATGTCAACAGGCCATATAATAGATTAGGTATTACCTGCATTCTGTGAATATTCTGCATTCACAGAATGCTAGCCTCAGTTATCTTTCTACACCATATTTTCAATTATTTATTCTTTTGATCTTGGAACAAACTATTTATGTTAGGCTACTCTTCTCTGTTGTATTTACATGCTCTTGATCAATATTTATCAATATTTGCTTCAGGAATTGCTGTGTAGGAAGATTATGATATGGATGTCCAAAAATTATTGTAGGTGAAGTATAATTGATGAAGAAGGTGAAGTACTGTTAATCCTCATACATTTTCGTCGTTCAGATGCTTCAGTATACAAAAATATGATTAGAGCTAATTGGTTTACCTGTTTGAAAGAACTCATCAAGAGGTCAGTTACAAGGAATTTCTTATAAGGTCTGAGCTTGAGTTTAATATAGGTTTCTTCCTTGGAATGGGATTGAGATGCATAATCAGATTGCTGGGTATACCGACATCAAAAAATAAAAGGATTGCTGGGTACATCCAGATTTATTGGACCACGTACGCATCTCTGGCTTCACAGTGATACAGAAACAAGCAAGAGTTCTTCCTTTTTCTCTCCCTCTCCCTTTTTCTGCTGTAATATTAGGCAAAGTTGCTGGCAGTTCTTGTCACTCCGGTTGTTTTTATTGTAAACTCTTTCTGGAGGATTTGTTTTTTGGCTGATTGTACGTAATCTCTGGATGATTTACTAGTGTGATACTCTGAAGGGATTGTCTTTTGGGTTACCTGAAAATAATTTACATCATAGTGATTAATTCCCCCGTGCAAGTTTTTCCTTGACATTTTAAGCTTCCTTCATCTGTTGGAAATTGTTATCTACTGCCTTCCTTTCAAAAACAGAAACAACGATGTTTCTTTAAGAGAGAATACAACTATTCATTATATCATTTTAACAGTTCACTATTAGGAAAATTCTAAGCCTATATTTTGTTATGGTTGATGCAACAGGCACATTATACCTACCATTTCCCAAATTGTTACACAGGTGTTATACTTTAGAGTGTTACAAGTAGCATCCTGAATGGTGCAAACTTGAAAATTACTAGTTGTTGAGATATTAACCTGAGTTGATCCATGTTTTTATATTTAAGGAAGTATGATCTTCTAGATTTCTGTAAGGGTGGAAGCTGCATATCACAACATTAAGAAAGGCTTTGGATAAGCTGCATATGCACCTTTTGTTAAGCCATTGCCAAAATGAAAGAGAAAAGAAATAATGAAAGGAAAATCCAAAAGAATCTACAAATGTCAAATACTGTTGTCACGCAGTATCATGAGTGGATATTCAGTTGCTTCATTTCTAAACACACAGACAGTGCAAGGAACAGCATTTCATTGAAAGTGGCCGGCCAAGCTAGACATCATTTCCTTTATTTGTTCCACTCAAATGAAAGTGCAATTGCTGCAAGCCCCAGATGGATAATATGAGAGCATGCATACAACTTTGCTCTTTGTCGACTGTCATTCACGGGTTATATCAATGTGAATGGGGCTAAATTACCCTCCCAAATGTGTGGCCGTTTTGGTCTCTGTGTCCATTCTCTATTCCTATGTCTATCTGTCTTTCATCTATTTTCCTTGGATGCGCATGTTTTTAAAATTTTCACTTTAAAATGTGATATTTTGAAACTTGAACAAAAATAATGAAATGATGATAATTAAATGAAACATTACTAATTAAAAGTCACATCTTTTGAATTCCTTATTGTTAATGGACCAAAATTTTTTTTCTCAATACCTATCAATCTCTTAAAAAAGGTTTACTATGAAAAGAAATAATAGTTACACTCGTGAGTGTGTAAATATTATATAATTATTTTTAAATAAATAAATATAAAACTTAAATAAAGAAAAAATAATTTTTTTAATAATAAATCATACTCTACTTTAAAACGATTATATAATATTTATATATATTACCATTGTATTTAAATATTTAATTGAGTTGAGATAAGAATAAAATATTGTTAAAATATTATTTTTAATATTATTATTATTTTAAAAATTAAAAAAATTAAATTATTTATCGTATTCGATGGCGCGTCCCGTCGGCATGGTTCTCATCATTTTTATTGGAATGACGGGGAAATTAGAAACCCTTTAAAACTAGTTGTTGAGACAAATTACAAGGAATCGTACCAAAAAATGGCTGTCATTAACATTTCCAGCCAATGACACTCTGTCACACAACGTCGTTGAATCGACATCTTGTCATTGTCTTGTCGCATTAATTTAGCAGCGACCCCCACCGTTTTAGTTGTTCTCACTTTTCCTACCAAATGGCTAGAAGCCTCTGCCAAGCTCATTCTCGATCTCCTCGAGTGGCAGGCCTTTCGTTTCCGGCACCACCAGGAAGATGACTATGAGGCCGATGAAGGAGCATCCAGCATAAAGAAGGAAAGTTGCCCATGAACCCAAAGCCTCGGTCAGGGACAAGAAGGTCATGCTCACAATCAGATTGGAAGTCCAGTTGGCCATGGCAGCCATTCCTCCACCAAAGCCTCTGTATTTTAGGGGATAGATCTCTGCGTTCACAATCCATGGCACTGTCGCCATACCCGGAGAGTACACTATGATGTATAATCCAAGGAGCACCACGGCCAAGAAACCCAGCCTACTAGGACAACCCTTATCGTACCACACTCGTTTGCTTCCCTGGCATGTATTCCCGATTGCCTTTTCATAAGCAAGCCCCCGGTTGAAACTGATCACACAACAGAAATCAGAATTATGTCATTCATTAAGAAATTTAAATTGGCAAGTAGTATTAATCATGCATGCTAGGGAGCCTAGAAAATTGGAGAAAATCTCAAATGATCAACTAGCATAGGATTAACTATGAGTCTATGGAACTTACTTGATCGCCTTTGCTTGCGCAGTAGCCACACTTCATCTTCAGGCAGTCCATGCAGTTCCAAGATGATGCATCGTGGACTGAAGCGTATGCACTGTGCCAACGCAGTTGAGACCAGCCGTGACAAGAGAAAGGCCTAGAGCGACCACCTTGGAAGCATTGCCAGCGAGCTGCATGATGCTGGGGCTGTAATACATGACGGTGTTGATCCCAACAAATTGCTGCACAACTTGGACAGCGATGCCTGCACAAGCTCCCTCCTCACAACTACGTTCCCCATAGCACTTCTCAACTTGGAGAAGAGATTGTTTCCGATAGACGCCTCGGCGGCCTCGTCCGCTTCAATAGATGCGCTCAAGAGCTTCATCTCTTTTTCAACTTCCTCATCAGGATAGATCTTCTGCAAAATTGCCCTTGCCTCTTCTTTCTTGTTCTGATAAAAGAGGAATATTGAAAGTTTGAGAAAACCATGCATAGAAATTCATCAGATATGTATGTAGAAATTCATGATGCGAGTCAGATATATATGCTCATAGATCACCATTCTGTACAGCCATCTGGGAGATTCAGGAAGGGATAACATAAGGAAAAACTGAACCAAAGGTGGGATCCCGGCCACCCCAAGCATCCAGCGCCATGTTCCTGGTACCTGCAAAATCAAAGGTTTCAAATACATGGTTGAGAAAACTCATGCATGCAATCAGTAATTTTAGCATTTCAGATCATGTCATGATCATGAGATTTCAAATGTTGTACGTACGTACCTAAGTAAAGCCCAGATTGATAAGGTAGGATAAAAATTGTCCAAACGTGATTAGGAGACCGTTCATGCCGACGAGTGCGCCTCTGATCCTCGCCGGGGAGGCTTCGGATATGTAAATGAAAGAATTATAGACGAAAGGTTTTGGGCGATGAACAATCCTGTTATATTCCTTGTATTATTTACAAACTGTGTAATATATACATTTGGTAACTTACAGCTAGACAGATCTGTATACCAAATATAGAACCTACGCTTTACATAGAAAGAACAAAAATAAGAAAGAATCAGAAGCTTAAGGAATGATACTGTCATTCCCATCTTGACTTGCAGTAGTTACTACACTGATAGTGTGATCTGCAGAATTAAGGGGATCTGATTGGTCTTGCTTAACACCCCCCCTCAAACGAATGGGAAGGTCACAAACCATGAGTTTGTCTTTCAAAAGCTGGAACCGAGAGGATGTAAGGCCTTTTGTGAAAATATCTGCGACCTGATCTGTAGTAGAGATGTAGCGAGTACAGACGTCTTTGTTTAAAATCTTTTCTCGAATAAAATGAAAATCCACCTCAATGTGTTTAGTGCGAGCATGATACACCGGATTGGCTGCAAGAGCAATTGCACTTTGATTATCACACCAAATCACAGGTGCTAAAAGAAGGGGCACATGAAGATCCTTTAGGAGCATCTGTAGCCAATATAGTTCATCAACAACCATCGCCAATGCTCGGTACTCGGCTTCTGTACTAGAGCGAGAAACTACACCTTGCTTCTTAGCACACCATGATATCAAACATGGACCCAAAAACACTCCATAGCCAGTGGTTGATCGCCTATCCTGAGGATCTCCCGCCCAATCTGAATCGCAATAGGCATGAAGACTTAGAGAACCTTTGCTGAAATATAGTCCATGGTCTACCGTGCCCTTGAGATAGCGTAAGACTCGTTTGGCTGACTTCCAATGAAGTGCAGTGGGAGAATGTAGATGTTGACATAACTGATTTACAGAATATGCAATCTCAGGTCTTGTTAACGTACAATATTGAAGTGAACCAACTAATTGTCTGTAACCAGTGATGTCTTCGACTGGTTCATTATCAGCAGTAGACATTTTTCCTCCAGAGACACACGGGGCTGGGTATGGCTTTGCACCAATCATTCGGAAGCGATGAAGGATGTCAAGTATATACTTACTTTGGCGCAAATGAAGTCCTTGAGCATCTCTGGAAGCTTCAATTCCCAGAAAGTAGCCCAGCTCACCGAGAGCTTTCAAAGCAAATTCTTGTTTGAGCTGAGCAACAAGATTCTGTATTGAGGTAGGACATGAGCTAGTAATGAGGAGATCATCAACGTAAATTAGCACAAAAATGTGTACACGACCATGATGAAATGTAAACAACGAGGTATCAACAGATGAACCCGTGAAGCCAAAATCAAGCAGGCTTGTTGATAGACGAAGGAACCACGCTCGAGGGGCCTATTTAAGGCCATAAAGGGCCTTTTTAAGGCGACAAACATGATTAGAAAACTGGGGATGAGCAAAGCCACGTGGTTGCTCAATGAGCACCTCCTCCTCAAGCCTTCCGTGTAAAAAGGCGTTGGAAACATCATATTGCAAAATGGGCCAGTCAAAGAAAACAGATAGTGCTAAAACAACCCTTACTGTGGCAAATTTAATTACAGGACTAAAGGTCTCAGTAAAATCCACACCGTCAATCTGTTGGTACCCCTTAGCCACTAGTCTCGCCTTATAACGATCCACACTTCCATCAGCCTTTTGCTTGATTTTGTACACCCACTTGGTAGAAATAATGGTGTGATCAGGAGGACGAGGAACAAGATCCCAGGTGTCATTGGCAATGAGTGCATCATATTCTTGTTGCATTGCTTGTTGCCATTCCTGTGACAAGATAGCTTGAGAAAATGTGTTAGGTTCAACAAGTTTAAACATACTGGTGTACACGCGTAGGGGATGCTTTGTGGCATAAAACAAGTGAAAATCTGGAAATTGCTTGGGACAGAGTGATCCTGTTCTGGACCGAGTGACCATATGATGCTGAGGAAGATTTGATATTGCGGGAGAGGCAGGACTAGTAGTAGTTGATGGAGAGGAGTTTGTCTCAGGAAAGGGTGACAAATCTGTAAGTGGTGGAGAGGACTGAATTGCATCGGATATGCTTAATGAATTTGACTCAGGGGATACACTTTGGCTTGCTGAGTGCGAAGTGTTTGATGATTCAGATGGCAGTTGAGAGTAAAAGGGAGTGAGGTCAAATGACATACCTGGTCGGGAAACACCCGATGCTGTTGGAAGAGAAGAGGAAGGCCAACCTTGTGCTGGAAACGTGTGCTCATCAAAGGCAACACTGCGGGAGATGTAAATCTTATGAGTCACAGGGTCAAGACAACGATATCCATGATGATGTGAGGAATAGCCAATGAACACACACTGTTTGCTACGGAAAGCAAGTTTATGAGGTGTGTAGGGCCTTAACAAAGGATAACATGCACAACCGAACATTCTTAAAAAAGAATAGTTGGGTGTTTGAGCAAACAATTTAGAATAAGGGGAAATGTTTTCTAGGACTGATGTAGGAGTTCGATTTATCAAATAAATGGCAGTCATAAAGGCATCAACCCAAAATTTTGTAGGTAAATGTGATTGAGCTAGTAACGAGAGCCCAACTTCCATAATATGTCTATGTTTCCTCTCGGCTAAACCATTTTGCTGAGAGGTATATGGACAAGAAAGGCGTTGGTGAATGCCACATTTACGAAGAAAATTCTGAAATTGATGAGATAAATATTTGCCACCATTATCACATTGAAACTGTTTGATCTTAGTCGAAAAACGATTTTCAACCAAGGCTTTAAAATGAACAAAAGATGAGAAGACTTCAGATTTATTTCGAAGTGGATAGACCCATGTAAAACGAGAGAAATCATCTACAAAGAGAACATAATATCGATGACCTTCATTAGATATAATAGGTGAAACCCAAACATCTGAGTGAACAAGTTCTAAAGGGCACAAAGTAACACGACCAGACTCACCAAACGGTAATTGTTTGGATTTTCCCATTAAACAAGATTGACAAACAGAATTAAGATCAAGAGATCCAAAAATAGGCAAATTAAGAGACTTGACTAAGCCTTTTGTTATTTGCAAAGATGGATGACCCAAACGAGAATGCCACACATCAAGGGTGGTGCGGACACCGACAAGAGCAACATTTGATCGAATTTTATTGATTGATTGCCGATCAATTGGAATAGGGTATAACCCTCCTTCACTCTGTCCTGTTAGCAACGTTTGTCCCATGAGCTTGTCCTTGACAAAGAAATGAGAATCAGTTAAAATAAAGAAACAATTGTTGTCAATACATAACTTATTTATTGACAAAAGATTGACAGCAACCTGTGGACAATGAAGGACATGGTTTAAGTGAAGTGTCGATTTGGGTGTATGCAAGGTGAGTTTACCAGTATGTTTAATTTGCAAACCATTACCATTTCCCACTGCTACTTGTTCATTCCCTTGATATGGTTCAGTCAGATGAAGATTACCAATATCAGCAGTAACATGCTGGTTTGCGCCACTGTCAGCATACCAGGTACTGTCTTCATGAAGGGAGTTGGAATGTGCAACCATTGCTGCCAATTGTTGGGGTGGATGTCACCCTTGATAGTTGTAATCATAGCGATGGAAACAATCCAATGCCATGTGATTCTTCTTGCCACAAATCTAACATGCATATGGATCATAACTCGGATCATTAGCCCAGGCAGGGACTCGGACAGAGTTGTTTGGGACAACATTACTTCCAGTATGACCTGATTTTTGTGCAGGATCAAAAATAGGTTTGGTGCGTTGTGATGGTTGCCAATTACGGTTATTCCTTTTTCCATTCTTTCCTTCGCTAGATTTATTTGCAACCATAGCGAAGGTGTTGTGATCAACTTGCACACTTCGCTGTTGAGTTTCAAGAAGAGCCTCAAATGCAAAAAGCTCAGACTGAAAATCAGTAAGAGATAAAAACTTTTCACGCTGTGCAAATAGCAATTTGAAATAAAGGGTGTGTAGGCAGTACTAAGACCTCCAAGAATGTGGGAGATTAAGTCTTCCTCCATAACTGGTTTTCCAACTGCTGCCAATTGATCTGCAATGTGTTTAGCACTTTCAACAAATTCTGAGCGGCTTTTTTCTCCTTGTTGTAAGCCTTGCAGTTGGCGTTTCAATTGATTGACATTTGAAATTGAGGGAGAGGCAAAGCGATTTGCTAGAGCAAGCCACGCTAGTCGAGCAACCCTCATTCCATAAACCATAGAGAGAACCTTCTCTGAGATTGTAGACTTCATCCAAACCAAGACGAACTGATTTTTTTTGTGCCATAGGACGAAGTCAGGATTAGTTTCACGAGTGTCTTTACCTGGAGTTGAGGATAAAAACTCTTCTGGGCACGGTTCAGTACCATCCACGAAACCCAGAAGATCATGAACACTAAGAGCACCTTCAATTTGAGAGGACCAGTTTAAGTAAGAGGCAGGTCCCTCAAGTCTCACCGAAACATACTGTAATAGGTTGTTTGGTGGAATAAAGAGTGCAGGGGAAGACGACATTGTTTTAGCAAGATCGGGCTTAAGCCAACCTGGCTCTGATACCATGAAAGAATTATAGACGAAAGGTTTTGGGCGATGAACAATCCTGTTATATTCCTTGTATTATATACAAACTGTGTAATATATACATTTGGTAACTTACAGCTAGACAGATCTATATACCAAATATAGAACCTACGCTTTACATAGAAAGAACAAAAATAAGAAAGAATCAGAAGCTTAAGGAATGATACTGTCATTCCCATCTTGACTTGCAGTAGTTACTGCACTGATAGTGTGATCTGCAGAATTAAGGGGATCTGATTGGTCTTGCTTAACAGTAAAGAGGGGCAGTCATTGATGCCATTCCGACTCCCAACCCAACGAAGACCCGTCCAATAACGATCACGTACCCAAGGAGCCGGAGCAGCAGCCATAACTATGGCACCCACGAAGAATAGCATGTCTGCAGTCAAAATGGACTTTCTTCTGCCAAGGCTGTCGTTCATCCATGCTCCGATGGCTGCGCCGATAATGGCCGCTCCCACTGCCATACTCACTATCATTTCCTGGAGGCTGGAGCCATGTTTTCTTGCTCACGGAGTCGAAGTCCTCACGGATGTACCGCAACGCTCCCGATATCACACCTACGCACGCACGTACGTACGTCCCATGCACAAATCAGTGTATACGTACTAATCGTATATAGGATATAAACGAACCAAACCATTTGTTCATGAAAGTTTTACTCACATAGTCTCTTAATTTGTTTATATATATAAATATGTATATATACACCGATTAAATATAAAATTTAACTCTGCGGATGAACAAATTAAGCTTGAACATGACTCAATATTCATCTCGGCTCGATCAAGCTACAGCAGTAATCATATGTATAATCTGGTCACTGGTGTAAATGCTATCACTTTAAGCATCTGGGAAATTAAAACCCCCAAAAAATTAAGGAACATGCACCAGAATGAATTGCTTGTTCTCCATCGTACATACGTACCAGTGTCGTAGCCGAAGAGGAGGCCACCAATGCGCGCCGGCCGTGAGAGCGAGCCTCAAAATATATGGTGTTTGCCATGTTGTGCGAAAACACTCTGTGAACTCTGTCTTGTCTGCGCGATGGAAACCCCCCTCCACCATTTTCTGTAATTTTGCAAAGCAAAGTTCTGTCTCAAACAATCCTTCTGCAACATGGGATTCAAACAAAACTCAATTAAGAAAGCTTCCCAAGACATCCACGAAAACGATAAAAAAAGAAAATAAAAATTCAAAATCACTGCTGCCCGATCATTTTCTTTATTTGAAAAAAAAATTGCGAAGACCACTTTTTTTTGGGGTGCTGATTTTGTATGTCAATGTTCTTCTTCAGAAATTGTGCTGCATGCGTTTACATTTGGATCGACGGCCATTTCATGCACAGAAAATATGATGTGAACAAATAAGAGGTGGTCCAAAGCATCTCTCTTTTTTGGGTCTACGTCCAAAGGGTTATACTGGACCTTGCCGTACAAAAACATGGCTTGAAGATCAGTTTTGTTAGGTTTCGAAAATTTCAATTCGAGGTTCAAAGGTTATCATGATCTCATGTTTAGGTCAAAAGTTTTTCAGAATTTTATCGTTCTCAAATTCAAATATCTTGCTATAAAATAATCTCAATCATCAAAATATCTTAATTGCCTTGATTTTTGTTACAATTATAAATTAAAAATAACTTTCATGATACTTTAAAAAAAAAGATCCTATAACAAAATTAAATTTTCTTTCAAGCATCCAAATATTTAAACCTCCAATATTTGAAGAGTTTAAAATAGCTCAACTGAAGAGACAAAGCAGTATTGTGAGGGAAGGTGCAGTTAGAGGTCAGGCCGTGTTGGAAGAAGCCAGCTAGTCGATCCCTTTTTTCAAAGCCAATTTTAATGCTGCTTTCGAAAAGATCAGTGAGAGAATGGGAATTGGCATTGTTATAAGGGATTGAAATGGAGATGTTGTGGCTGCTTTAAGTGCACTCAGAGACAAGGTAAGCTCAGTTATTCTTGCTGAATGCTATGCTTTGAATATAGCTTTGAGGTTGTGAGAGGAGCTGGGATTATGGCAGGTTGTTTTCGAAGGGGATGCTAAAGCTATATTGGATGCTATTAATTCTGAGAGTGAGGACATTTCCTGGATGGGCCAAGTGATTGATCAGGACACTAAGTTCTTCTTATCTGCTCACAGCCCATGGACCACTGCATTTACTTACCGAGAAGGCAATGGTGTGGCAGGCTGCTCATACCCTTGCCAAATTGGCTATTAAGGCAGATGTGGAGACTGTATGGTTAGAGGCCGGAGGGACCTATGGAGATCTCATCTCTTATTTTGAAAGATGATTGAAGTACTTTTATTAATGAAAATGTTCCTAGTTTCTTTTGTTTTTTTTTTTTTAAATTAAACCTCAATGAAAACATTTCAAAGGTATGTTTCTCCGGTGGCCGATCTAGTTTGTAGCAATATTATTTCACGCGTACGTGCATGAGACGCATTTGAATACATATGTAAGCGCTCCAACGTCGTCGTACGTAAATTCAGGCATGCATGCTATTTGAAAAAATTGTACTACATCAAAATAAAACCCCCATGCAATTGACTTAAACATATGGATATAAATTTTGCAAAGGTAAAGTACTCATAAAGTAACATGACGTCATATGATATGTTGGATCTACTTTATAATAAAAATAATTTTATTTATACTAATATGACATACCACATCATGAATTAGCCACGTTTAATTATCATGAGTTTATTTTTATGAAATCTTTTTTATAACTAAAATATTTCTTAATGGATATATATATAAAATTATTCGAATTTTCCTTTGCGAGAAACAAATTAATTAGCTGCCCATCTTAAAAACAAAATCAAACCCAATATATGTATCTTAATTCTGAAACACATGAGAAAATAAAGATCAAATTAAAGGAAAGAAAGCCATAGCATGAGAAGCAAATTAAATTAAAGAACGTTTTACAATCAACGATCCTCTGCACATGATTAACGATCATCATGTCAGCGTGTAAGAAGTAAGAACTGATCATCAGAATTAGCATATAGAACTCACGAGGCATATATAATTAACCATCATGAACACAAAAGATCATCATCAAGAACTACTGAAGAAAAATAGAAAAAGACTTTTATATCTACCAAGTACGTAGTACAGGCTGTGATCTGTTAATTTGATCTCCAAATACGAAAGATTGTTGGAGTCAATAACCAGCTGCCTGCAGCATGTGTACCCAGCTTGGGCACTGATGCAGGCAAAGCGGCGGAGGTTGTTTCGTCAACAGATTCAAAGAAATCTCGAATTCAAGCCTCTTTTATATATATATATATATATATATTATAAATATAAATATGATGGATATGTATATATCCTTTGTTTGTTTGTTTAGTGCTCAACACATTTCTCTCACTCAGTTTCCTATTTTTATCTTCTAGGATCATCAATGCATTGGCTCTCCTTATAATTATGATGCGAATGGATAAGTATATATGGTTGGATGGGGGGATTAATTAGGCAGACATGCCTCCAAATTGTATTTATCTGGTTTGAGGACAGATAAGGCATTAATCATTGGGGTTTTTACTAATTATTATCGTCAGTACCAGAATCCAACAATGAAAATTATATACTAGCATTGCTCAAAAAATTTTCATGATCGATCATCGTGGATGATTTGATTCTTATTTATAACATCATTATCGCGTGGTGTTGAAGGAGAAAGAGTTGACAAAGAGTTGACGGTAGAGCGACAATATCAATTTTTAGAGTAATGTTAGGGATACAAATATTTTGTCAAAAATAAACGTCATCACTAAGAAAAAAAAAAAAAAAGAATTTTCCACATGATTTGAGATCAAGAGATTTTTTTGTCTTTCCATAAAACTCGAACTTCCTGCTTCTTTTTAAGGTAAATCAATAACTGATCATACCCACTTCAGCTATTAATTAACCTTTGAGGATTAATATCCAGTACTTGAGTTTGTATTTTTTTTAATAAATAAATATATCAAATGATAAAGACATAAATAAATGAACAAAAATTATATGTGTATTCACTTTTGCATACTCTTTGCGCATTCTACTAATGTGATTAGTTGCGTCATTTTTTTAATATAAAATAACTATTTTTGCCTTCAAATCAATAGAGTATGCAAAAAAATGACTGTATATAGCATAACTCATTAATTAATCAAACCAACTCGATCGTATTTTAACTGTCTTACAAAAATTAATTAGGCTTCCAATACTACTCAACCTTCATGATCAATATATATTAATTGAATGCAACATTAATACATCACTACAACATCATTTTCAACACATCTCACTAGATTATTCTTTTCTGGTTGAGTTATTTTATTATCAAATTGGTGTGCAGAGCACACATCATGATCCACATAATTTGAATGATAAGATTTGATTTATTTGATTCAAATTTTAAAATTTATTTTTTAAATCAAATGATATCATATAAGCATTTACTAATATGCTTTACACATCAGCTTGATAATAAAATTTTTCTTTCTATTTTATTAATTCTGATTGTAGACTGATTAGGCATGCAAGTCGATTTTACAAGATGGTGACTCGAAATAAGTAAGTGTTGGTAATGAATTTGGAAGATTAGAGAATCAAGTTTCGAACCCATATTAAGAAAGTTAGAAACAAAATACCTTTAGAATGTAAAGTTTCAAAAGTATCTTACCATGAATGTTTGGAAGCCCTAGCTAGCTTATAAATTAATTACTCTATGATCTATGATCAATATAGAAGGATGCATTGAACTTTAAAACTGTTTGACCATAATATAATTCATGACCTAATTGATTATAATACTAAACCAGTCTAAATAACTCAAGAATAATTAGCCGTCATCTTGACGAGATAATTAGTGTCGTGCACTTCTTTTAAAAAAATAATTTATTACTAAAGTAGTTCATCTAGATTGATTTTTAATTAAAAAAATCTAGTTATAAGTACAATTATATATTAATTAGGGTATTAATTTAATGTGATTGATTAAAAAGTAGATTTTATTAAAAATAATGTTAATTTAAATTTTAAATATGAAAAAATCAATGTTAATATACAGATTAATACTCGACTTTTTATTCGTAACAAAACTCTTTATAATTTGTTTCTATACAGCCTGCGATTGGATCTTGCCTCCCAAAAAATAATAAAAAATGCAACGTGAACATTTGCAGTTTGCACCGAATTTGTCAATAAAAATAAAAAGATGTCAGTTGTCGCTGGCTCCCCCATTTTCCTTTCAGTCGTAATAGCCTATGTATGGTGCCGCAATATTTTCCAAGGAAAACCGTCTAATCCATGATTCTTTGCCTTAAAATCTCTTCTCGATACGTCGCTTAATCGTATGATTTGAACAGCCCTTGTCACTAGACCCATTTTCTGTGTTCCCATACTAGCCTGTGTGATTTGATCAGAAATCTGAAAGAGAGAGAGAGAGAGAGCGAGGGAGAGGAAAGGATAGAACGCGGTACTCGATCTTCAGATTCCGGTACGTGAGTCACAATAACCCTAATTCCCATTCGGAAAATCTATATACTTTGCAGTTTTAGGTTTACAGTGGCACATTGTGCATTAATGATCAAAATTGATGGTGAAATTTCTCTGTTTTCAGCTTCATTTGGCCTAATTTTTTTCGTCTTTCGGCAATTCTTTGAAACTTCGTGTACTTGTATACATTGAAGCCCCATCCAATTTTTGGGTGCGTTTTAGCTGTGATTGCAGTATATTGGCTTGTTTTCTTAGTGACGGCCTCACTCTGGTTGAGAACTTGTATGTATGAAACACTAAACATTGGGGAGAATAAATACTGGGAGTCCTGAAAGCGAGGCTTTGAAATAACTTGTTGGAAAGCCAACTTGACCCAGAAACTTAAGCCCCACCCATGTTGTAAGACCACTCATTTTCATTGTTCGATATGAAATTTCATACCACGTCAACTTCTAACACTAATTCTTCTTGTAACCTTTTGTATCACCAAAATCTCTTATCACCAATCCAAAGAGGAAAAAGAAGAACTAATATCTGGGTTATACTAATTGCATTAAAACACCTAATGAGTTTAGACTTTATCTTTGATGATATAATTGTTTTGACAAGGGGAGTTTAGTTTACCGTGGAAGTAATATCAATGGCTTTTCTTCCCTTGTATTTCTTTTTTATAAGTAAGAAAGACAATTTTATTCAACGAATGAAATAGGCGAAGCCCGTGTACACAGGACATATACAAAAGAAAACACCTAAATACATTCTATAAAGTAGAAAGCAAAAACAAAAATTCATGAGCTGAAGCTCCATTAATCACTGTAGCAGAAAGCCATTGTAGTAAAGAGTACACAAAGAAATTCCGAATTCCCTCTAAGGTATGCTCATTATTATTATTTTTTTATAAGTAAACAAATTTTATTAATCAATGAATGGGCATAGCCAAGTACAATACAAAAGTATGCCCTAACTATGTAGGCGCAATAGAGACAAGAAAATCATGTAGATCCAGGCCATTAAAGTCAACAGCAATGGCCCAAGTACATAGAGTTCTAATCAATAAAGCTTTTAGTTCCTCCAGCATTCTCTCATTGTCTTCAAACATACGATCATTGCGCTCCTACCACAAACACCACATGATGCATATAGGGACCATCTTCTATACAACTTTAATCTGTTTAATGCCTCTTAGATTTGTCCGGCTCGCTAGAACTACCACCACTGTCTCTAGGTACGCTCCTTATTATTAGAACACCACTCATTCCTTTCCCACCAAATGCATCACATAAGACACAAAGGAACCATCTTCCATGCAGCAGTGTAACACCCCAATGGAAGGCCCAAACCACATGGCCTATACTCCAAAAGGACTAGTCAATTATACAATTGGAGCCCCATTGGAACCTTATAAAGAGCAATAACTTCTCCTTCCCAAGCAATGTGGGATCCCATACACCACTTACCCTCAATCTTATCATATGGGGGTATCACAATCTACCCCCCTTAAATTCCCGACGTCTTCGTCGGGCCTGTCTGTTGTAGGTGGCATGGCTCAAGTCCCACATTTCTGGTTGGGATAGGCTCTGATACCATTTACAATACCCCAATGGAAGGCCCAAACCACATGGCCTATACTCCAAAAGGACTAGTCAATGATACAATTGGAGCCCCATTGGAACCTTATAAAGAGCAATAACTTCTCCTTCCAAAGCAATGTGGGATCCCATACACCACCTACCCTCAATCTTATCATATGGGGGTATCACAAGCAGCCACTTGAGGACAACTATGTAGCCCGTTCCAACATGCAAGCAGATCCACAACTCTCAAGGCCATCACCCAAGCGAGCCCAACTCTACTAAAAACTCCATCCCACAAAGCCTTTGCCACCTAGGAGTGCAGAAGTAGATGATCCACAGATTCCCCATGTTTCTTACATGAAACACCACTCCATAACAATAAAGCCACGCTTCCTCAATTTATCGATCATCAAAATGTTCCCTAGCGATGCTGTCCATATAAAAAAAGCGACTTCCCTTGTATTATGAAAGAATGTATCATCTCTAGATACCATATTTTTTGTGAGGTTGACTTGACCCATTATCATTCATTTTCATGGTTGAACTTAGAATCGCCAAACAGGAAACTGAGCAAGGAGTCCTGAATCAAGGTAACATGACATGAGTGATGATAATTTCTTTCTTCTTCATCTTCCTTTTTTGAAAGAGGCTAAACTGCTTTTTATCATACATCTTTTATTTTGCAAAAGGGTAAATAGAAAAAAATAATACACCATGCAGGCATAACACTTTAGCGAATGTAATCTCTATTTTTTTTTCTTGTAAAGGCAGTTATTGTTTCTTTGCTTATTCATGCTTAGCTTGTGGCAGCTGGTTTACTGGTTTACATGATAGCTGTGTACCTTGAACTGATAATGCACACACGACTCAATCTTCTAGCCCACATGATTACTGCTCCCTTTGAGTCGATATTAATAGCATACTCTACATGAGGCACAATCTCAAAGCTATTCACTTTCCTTGACGGCGCATATTGGAAAAACTGGTATTGGTTACCTTCATTACAAGTCTTGTAGATTCTGATGCTTTCTTGCTTCTGTTGGAACTTTAAAGCTGTTCACTTTCTTTGAAGGGGGAATATTGGAAGCTGGGAGTAGATCAGAAGTTGTGAAACTTTTCAGACCCCACCCAATGTGAGATCCAGAAGGCAGGTATTTGCTGAGAAATTAGCAAGCTTTAGCTTTTATTTTTTTATATTCCTGCCCTGCCTTCCCAGTTTCCCTTTCTTTCTCCTTTTATTATCTTATTCCATTTCCTCATCTTGATGTATAGGGGGGAGGTCTGATATTTATTAGGTAATATTTTTGTCCCGAAATGATCCAAAACTTAGAAGGCTACTCATATTAATATGGCTCTATGAAGTGAAAATTGCTTGAAGGTCAAAAGATGGCTTTTTATTCTGAGGAAGAAAAATCTGAGGATTACCTCTTCAAGATTGTTTTAATTGGTGATTCAGCTGTTGGAAAATCGAATTTGCTTGCAAGATTTGCTAGAGGTGAGTTCTACCCTAATTCAAAATCAACTATAGGAGTAGAGTTCCAAACCCAAAAGATGGATATCGATGGAAAGGAAATCAAGGCTCAGATCTGGGACACAGCAGGTCAAGAGCGGTTTAGGGCTGTTACATCTGCATATTATAGAGGTGCAGTTGGAGCTCTTCTGGTGTACGATATCAGTAGACACCAGACATTTGATAGCATTGGCAGATGGCTTAATGAACTTCAGAGTAAGATCCACAAATGTTGCTTGACGTTCTTTCATTTTGTCTTCTCTCTCTTGGTTTTTTTCTGTAATTATGGGAAAAGAAAATAGAGGTGCCTGTTTGGTAAAAGTGGGAACTTTACTTCTGACCTTCAAGGGAACTCCAGTTAGGATCCTACATGCTGTCAGTTTTATGTCGACCATTCAGTACTTTAAATGTTTTCATAAAGAGGGCAATGATTGTGATGCTTTCTGCTAAAATATTTTTGTTAGTACTTTCTGCAGAAAGTCTGCATGACTTGTTTTAATGGTACTTGACTTTCCATTTTTATTGGTACATTTTAAAATGTATCATGCGTTTACATGGGCAAACTCTTTATTGAACCATGTTATATTGAGGTTTTAAGGTCTGTTAATGCTGTCATAGAGCGATTTTACTTGATGCTTAATGATGGTGCTTCGCATCACCAACCTGGACTTTCAAAGGCTGTGAACTTACAATTCTAATAATTTTTTTTTCACTTTTCCTGTGATGTCTTGTTTGTGCTTTGTAGCTTGGATTCAGATAGAGAGTTTAATAATCTATTTTATGGTTCATTTCCCTTGCAGTTTTTTTGTCAGTATGTTCATGTGTTGTTTTTTCGCCCTTGTTGCTACAATATATTAAATACATCTATCCTTCTAAAATTTGATAAGCTGAGGATTGATTGGGTGGTTCTACTATTGAACAGCTCACTCCGACATGAATGTAGTTACAATACTTATTGGCAATAAATCCGATCTCAACAATGCCAGGGAGGTGTCCACTGCGGAAGGCAAAGCCTTGGCAGAAGCACAGGGTTTGTTTTTCATGGAAACGTCGGCTCTTGATTCCTCCAATGTAGCTGCTGCTTTTCAGACAGTTGTGAGAGAGATCTACAATATATTAAGTCGGAAAGTGATTAAATCTCAAGAGCTCAAAAAACAGGATTCTAACTGGATGGGAAATGGAAAGACAGTGGTTATACAGGAAATTGTCAACCAAGAAACAGAGGCAGGGACTAGAAAAGGTTGGTGCTGCTGATCGTAAGGCTACATGCGTTTGCTCCGATCATATATGATCCTTTTTGCTGGTCGCTCAGGCCGAATTTTCAAGTCTGATTTCACACTTTTTTCATGTGATCAAATCTATTATTTCCTTGCAATGTTTATTTAAACATCACTTGTTCTGGGTCATTGGTGGCTGAATAGAAATTGGGGTAGGTAAATGACCTGTGAGGGGACTAAGAAAATTATATTTTACACTTGAAATTTCATTTCTAGGCATTATGTTTAGTTCACTTTGACTCCTTCCGCACGTTTTTCCTTCTTTTTGGTTGGAAAGTCGGTTTGGAATTTCTGTCTGTTGTTATGTTGTGCAACAGGCCAGAAAACAAGAAAAGGGAAAAAGACTCGAGAAAGAAAACCTGGAGACCAGCCTGTCTGCTCTCCAGCCATAACCAGCCCTCCAATCTCATTCTGCCACATTAGCATGATGTGTGACTAACTATGCACTTACCTATACCATATCTCATCCCTTACCCAAACTCTCCACACTCCGGGGCATCACTCGCAAAATGAAAAAATATTACAAAATTATAGACTGTTTATTTGCGAAGGCAATGCCTGCTAAGACCTCAGGCTCCTCCCCCTGGCCGTTAACCACTACTGGTAGATAATACAGCAGCAGGCCAAGAGATATTACTGTGCTAAGCCAATGGGAATACCACTAAAGAATAATTTTGACGCGAGCGCCCCTACATCCACTGAAGGAGGTAGCCCGAATTCCCACCGTGCAGCTTTTTTTTATTATTATTTTTGATTTTTTTTTCATTTATTTTTTATGTTCTTAAATATTTAAAAAAAAAATTAATTCACAACATCACTTAAAAAAATTTACTTAATTACTAAGTAAAAAAAAAACTCTGTAAACACTTTGGTAGCCTCTCTCTTTTGACGCAGATCTCAAAAACTTGACAAAAAAACAAAAAACCGAGGGAGACTACCTCAAAATCAACAAGGAAAGACTAGCAATAACCTTGCCAGAATATCACTGAAAGCAACTATGGAGGCCATCGCTTTCTATATCAGCCAACAGCTGGAAAGCAAGCCTCTATCTAGTTCTTGGCTTCTAGCTTAGTTAATGCCCACAACGATTTTCGTCATGTGATTAATAAGAAGATTTACGCCATGGACGTATAATATTGTGATGTTGTCGGTGAGCTCGAGTTTGAAAAATGATGTCTTGCGGACAACTCCCTTGGTCCTTGGAGCCACAAGCCAGTCGGATCTTGGAAGTTATCAGCAGATCAAAACACTTAGAAATGTCTAAGAAATTGTTTTGAATTAATTTTAAAGATCTTTTTAATATATTCTTCTCATTGTTTCCAAGAGTTTTTGAGTTCAGCAAGTGGGGTTTCCCTCTGTTTTTAGGCCTACCAATTTAAATGCATTGAGGGGCACAGAACAGATCCATCTTTCTTAGTGTGGCACCCCAAGAGCTTTTCATATTTAATGCAGAAAGAGACACACGGGCATAACATTCAATATGAATCGCGATTGTGCTAGCATCCAATTTACATAATGTTTAATGCAGAAAGAGACGGACATAATAGAAAGTTTCTCTATTCATCCATTAGCCACAGGCTCTTCAGCTGGATGAAATCGGGGTCCGCACCAAAATCATATATAAGCCGCTTTGAAGTATGTTTGTATGCAATCCTTCTAGTTCTAGCTGGTGGGGATTCATAGTTAATGATTTGGGACAGTATATTCTACGACTTTGGAAAAATTCCTTCTCGGAAGGCAGAGAGATAGATCATTATTGCTCAAAACTCAGGAGACGTTGAACAAAGTTGGCAACCGAAAGGTATTGATACCTGGACATTCAAAACTACTCCAGAAGTCGAACAGCTGTGTTTAAACTGTAAATTTGATTTGCAGATTGCAAGCTGCCAGCTAATGCTTGATTGGAAAGGAAGAAAAACATCAGTACTGCAAAGAAATTTGAATCTGCGGTGGGGTTGATCTTTAGTTGGTGGGATTTGCTAGATTAATGTGCAAACAAGGACAAGTGATGATAATTCATGATAGCGCGCAAGCATCATATGCACTACTTTACACCCAAGAGGAGCAGGTCTTGGGGACCTACAAAATTATCCTCTCTAACACTTTAATCCTCCCCCACGAACTTCAAATTCACTGGCCCAAAGCATTCCATACAAAGATTAAAAACGAATGACTGAGTTATCGTTTTTGGTTACACAGTTCAACTAAACAGTTGAAAAGAAACGAGAATAAAATGTTTTATTAAAAGTTAAATAAAATATTATTATAATATAATTTTTTATATTAATTTTATTTTAAAATTTGAAAAAATTAAATTATTTATTATATTTTATAAAAATTATAATAATTATATTAGACGAGATAATTTGAATTTAGATATCTAAACCAAGCTTGAATGTGTACATAAAGATCAAATTCAATGATCCGAGATCATTTTTTTTTTTAAATCTAGTTGCAAGCATAGTTGTGCACTAATATGTATATCAATTTAGTGTGATTGGTCAAAAAGTAAATTTTATTAAAAAAAGTACTAATTTAAATTTTAAGTATGAAAAAATTAGTATTGATACGCACGTGACTTTAATTGTATGTAACAAAACTCTACTTTTTTTGTTGGTCTGGGGATTAGATTAGTGGCAGATATTGAGGAAACAAAGATGTAAAATGTATAACAGTTTTGAGTGTTCAATCAGAAGTTTGGATAGTGAGTTTAGACAAAAGTTTAATAAAATATTATTTTATTTTAAGATTTGAATAAAACTAAATCATTTATTATATTTTGTATGAAAATTTGTACAAGTTGTAATGTTTAAAAGAAATGAGTTAGAATGAATTTTGAAGTCCACAATTTACTAAATGCAACACATCCAATTAAGTTTTTCATCATTGAAGTTTTTGCTGCAAGATGCCACAAAATTTGGAAAAAATAATAACATGCTCCAAGGTGCATACTGCATACTCTATTTCAGTTTTACACAAAACCAGACATCAGTAAACCTCCTCAAAAAAATTTGGGTCACCCAAACAAGACACAAGGAGCACAACCCAAAACGCAAACTTATATTCCACCCTTAAAAAAACATTGTTAATGAAAGGGTAAATAAAATCCAGAAACCTAGTTAAGCACATACATCTAAAGGTCAGTCACACACTAACTTTCCCTAATTTTCTTCCTCCTACAAATGATCCCCAAATTTGTCAACCATTCTGTACACAGCATCACAAAAAGGCACTCCATATATACACATCAACAGCATCTAAGAACTTCAAGAGGTTGCCTCTTGTCTTGGTTCTCTCAGATATCCAAGAAGTGTTTCGGCCTGCAAATACAAAACGAAACGTGCATTGTTAAATAAATCCAAACAAAATCATAATCGCTGAATAGGCTCTGAGCATACTGAGTTAAACATCATGCAACTTGTAGCAGTAACAATTATGCACAAAACAAAAGCGAGATGCCAAAGCCGTGAAGGCAATACTCAAAAGTCTTTAACTTTGTCGGGCACCATCTAAAAAAGCCATCATGGCTATAAAAGCATACCATCTCATTATCAATAGGTTTTCATTCCGATATGTTTCAACATTTGAGTTAGGCTCTCTCCTAGTTAGCTAAAATTATAATACAGGATCATTTCTCACTTCCTAATAACTGAGTTCTATCAATAATAGAGTCGATAGCCTTTACCAAACGACTTAAACAGCTGCTTTTTTCAAGGTGACCAAAGCAAATGAATAGTGAAACCAAAACTTTGCCCACTGCCAAATCCATGTCTCACCCCCCAATCTCATCAAGACAGTCAAGTAGCTCCACATATACATGTATCAAGAAGGCAACTTTGAGCCAAAATTTTTCATCCCAATTAGCTAACAACCCGAGGCACTCAATTTGGCTTTGACTTCATTGCTCCATCATGCAGGAATGGCTACTTCTCAAAGGTGACACAAGAATTTAGAGCGCATGATATGATTATCGATAAAAAAAAATGGATTTGGACTTTATTTTTTCCTCAGTGTATGCTGAGTTATTAAACTTGAACCCCTTAATCTGAAACAGTGGTTAGAATTTAAGAACACGAGTGCAGAATAAAAAGGCCATAATCAGAGCGCCCAACTCAACACTACTCACCTTGTGCTTAGCTCTAACACTCCCCGTCTGTGAAAGCGCCACGAGAGGGGGAATAGCGCCCTCCCTCACCAGCAACCCTCTATTCCTCACGCTGTCCGCACACAGCTGCAGAAACGTTACTACCGCGAACTCCTTCGCTTTCACCGACCCATCTTCGATCGCCTCCACCAGCACCGCAATCCCACCTTCCTCCACAATGGACTCCCTCCCCTCCTCGACTCCTGCTAGGCTACTCAGGACCACCATCGCCTTCTCCGCCATCCCAGTTCCCTGCTCCGCCACCAGCCCCACCAGCGGCTTCACCGCCCCCGCGCTCACCGCTCTCTCCTTGTTCGGTTTTATTGAGCAGAGCTTGTACAGCGTTGTTAATGCGTCCTTCTTCCCTCTACTCGACCCATTCAGTAGCAACGACACCAGCGGCGGGATAGCCCCGCAGGCTCCAATGGAGCTCTTGTTCTCCTCCACCAAAGCCAAGCTCATCAACGCACACGCCGCGTTCTGTTTCGAGTTCTCCGTCCCGGTCTTAAGCACGTACACCAGCGACTTGACCGCGCCGGCATTTGTGATCAACGCTTTGTTGCCTTCGTAAAGGGAGAGATTGAGAAGAGCCGTGACAGCGTGCTCCTGCGTCGACGGGTCACTACTGCAACGGAGAAGCGGAATCAGAGCAGGAACCGCACCGGAATCGCCAATTAAAGCCCGGTTATCGGTCCGATTCTTCGCCAAAAGCCTCAACTTGGCCGCTGCGGACCGCTTCACCGCGATCGACGGCGATTTCAGAGCGTCTACGCAGATCTTGACTGTCGGCTGAAGATCCTCCGGCGAAATGCTCTCGATAATCTCCGTGGAGAAGCTCTCCCTCTGTAGAAACCCTAAACAAGGCTCGGCCTCCGCCGCATCAGCGTCTCCATTGTTGCCGTTTTCCAAGGACAGAGTGGGCAACCCCGCCAACCTCTGCAACTCGCCGGAGATGTCGCTGCTGCACACCGACAGGTCGCTGAAGGCCTGAGAGAGATCTAGAAACTCGTTAATCTCCACCTCCGATGAAGAGCTGGACTTCACAGACTTGCCTTTACGTAGCGCCAGCTCGCTGAGCCGCATGTCGATGCCAGAGTCGGTGAGGTTGAGGTTCTCGGACCCGCACACGGATCTCTCATCAAAGACAAAGGTGCAACTTTCTTCTTCGTTTCTTTGGAATACGCTGGACCGTATGGTGCGCATGGAGCGGCCGTTGTTCCGGTTTTGGGGTGAATTCGTAGTGTACAGGTTTCGGGTCAGAGGGAAACGGTTGGAACTGGAATGAGAATCTCCCAGAGAAACCATTGTGGTCGGGAACAAAGCTCAGAAACGTTTGCGAATGTCAGTTTGTTCGATGAATTTCAGAAGGTTCTGAAGAAAATGTCATGGCTGAAGAGTGAGGGAGCGCGAGACAGAGATGCAGGGGAAGAAGATGGTGGAATAGACTTTTAAAGGCTAGTGGCTTTGGTATCTGGGCGGGCGAAGACAGAGTGACGGCTTGGTGAGGTCGTAATGGTCACTGACCACGTAATTTCCTCATGGTTAGATGCAGTAGGAGACTGTGTGACAATGATGACAGTACTCAGTGGACGTGATGTCTTTTTAACACGTGGGACCGTTTGGCGTCGGCACTGAGAGAGATGAAGGCTTTTGCCTTTTGTATGAACGACGAATAAAAAAATTCAATCAATTTAATAAAAATAATATTTTAAAAAAGTTAAAATATACACATTTTTTATTTTTTATTTCTTTTAATTATTAGACTCTTCTCTCTCATCTATTTCTCTCTCTCATCAAGCTCTCTAGCTCATTAGGTTTCTCTCTCCTCAATCTCTCTCTCTCTCCTCAAACTCTCTCTCTCTTCGACCTCTCTCTCTCTTCTCAAGCTCTCTCTCTTCAAGCTCTCTCTCCTCAAGATCTCTCTCATCAGCTCTCTCTCATCAAACTTTCTCTCTCAACAAATCCCTCTCTCTCTATGCGACCTCTCTCTCTCCTCAAGCTCTCTCTCTTCGACCTCTCTCTCTCTCCTCAAGATCTCTCTCATTAGCTCTCTCTCATCAAGTGTTCTCTCTTATCAGCTCTTTCTCATCAAACATTTGCTGGTAGGGGATGCTGACACACGGAACGGAAAGCGAAAGCTCGAGCTCGAGTCCTATGGTTTCTCTTCTCAAAAATCAAATGTGAAAATACTGAGGGGGAACGGAAAGCTGAGAGACAATTTTGTCATTAGTCAGTGCCACGTTTGATGTGCAATCGGCTGATCCCAATCAAGGGCTTCTCCCAATATTTTCTCTCGTGACATATAGCAAAATTCCTATGACGCCCCCAAGTCCCCACGCCCGGACACGGGGAAATTGAGACGTCCGGATGGTGACAACACGGGTCACCACCCTATCGACGAGTGCCGAGTGTGTGCAAGCGACAAAAGTGCACGAAGAGATACGCAGCGGATAGCAAAGACATATAACTAAGTACCAGAATTTTTTCTTAATTAAAATACAAAACGGTTCAAAACATACATAATAAAATATTACAAATACAAATAGTGTTTTAAAGCCAACTCCAAAGCATAAGTTCCAACTCAAAACTCCGGGGGAGCCGCATCCTCGGGCTCAGCCTCCTTCTCTTCCTCGATTCATGCACCAAAATCTACGGTACCAAAAATGGTGCCGCAGGTAAGTAAAATCCAAAACCCACTAGATAAAAACATATAGAACTCAAACAATATGCATGAATAAATGTCAATGCAGCAAACCCATAAAACCGTATTTTTTCCACGCACGCCAAAAATCCCATTTGGCCCAAAAACATATTCTTTCCAAATGTCACGCCAAAAGTCCATTTGGCCCATATCCAACTCAATCCAAACAAACCGTATGCACCATGACCTCCCCTAGGGGTCATTCGCACAACCTGGCTCCTGTGCCACACCGCAGGAATCCACCACGCGCATGACACATAAACAAGCGATGCCCAGTTCCGCGCCCTGCGCGTTCGTAGCCAAGCATCCTCGAGACGAGCGATGTCCAGTTCCACGCCCCGCGTGTTCGTAGCCAAACATCCTCTAGCCCTCGCCAGCGAAGGGTCACGGAGTCGGTGCATAGAGCGATGCCCGGTTCCACGCCCGGCGTGTTCGTAGCCAAGCATCCCCTAGCCCCCGCTCCCATTGTCGCTCGGTTCCACGCCCGGCGTGTTCGTAGCCAAGCCTCGAGTCAGGGGACGTCACTCAGTATTTCACGCTCCCGAGTGACCAGAGGAGCTCCACCGAGATAATACCCCATCCCGGCTTGGGTCGTGGTACACACGCACCCGAAAATCCTTTTACGCCAATAAAACATGATTTTCTCAATTTAAATAAAATGCACGTGCATGCACCATGTAAATGAAATCTCAATGCTCGACACAAAACAACCAACTATAAAACAACAAATCAAGCAACTCCGTCCTCCATCAATCCGACCCCCAAACTCCTCGGACTCAGTCCGTAATCAACAAACCAACCAAATAAATTATTGTAAGAGCAAAATATAATTAAATCTAAAAGTAGAGTTTGGAAAATACTTACAGCGCTATATATGATTTTTAGAAGGTTCGGCGCGTGGCAAACGATGAGCGGAAAGCAACGTAACAGTGCAAATGCACTGTAGCCGTGGGTCGCAAAATACCCACTTTTGAACGGGGACAAACCAAGACACCAAATTGATAGGGAATGGTCTAGGGATGTTTCTGAAACTAGTGGAAGTGAGTTTTGGCCGTGGGTGGCGGTGGAAACGGCGGTCGAAGGCCAAGAAGGGGCTGATAGGAGTTGAGCTCGTGCGAGCTGCTCCGGCAACGGATCGGGGCCGAAATTCGGTGGGTTAGGACGGCAAGAGGTAGGGGAAGAAGTGGTGAAAAGATGGTGGCCGGAGGTGGTGCGACGGCGCCGGAAACGGTGACAAACCGTGCGGCTTAGATGCGCTTTTCCGGCCAAACGGCGGCACGGTTGGGGGAGATCTTTGGTGGGGTGGTGCGCCGGAGGGAGGGGAAGTTTTCTGGGTGGGTGGTGTAGGCCACGCCGCCGGCAAGTGGCGGTTCTGGGCGGAGGAAGAAAAACGGCAACAGGGGAAAAACTGGGTTGGTGCCGCGACTTTGAGCGGCTCGTGGCGGCTAACGGTGGCTCCGATGGTCCTGAAAATTGGTGGGGTTGTAGTCTGCCGTGAGAGGAAGAGAATGGCGGGGGTGGTGTATGACACCTCCACCGGACGGCGGAGATATGGCCGGCCAAAGGTGGCTGCGCGGGAAGGAAAATGTGCAGGGGAGGGGGCTTGACGCGGACGACGCGGGGAAGAGGAAGGAAAAGAAGAAGAAAGGAAAGAAAGAAGGAAAAGAAGAAAAAGAAAAGGAAAAGAAGGAAAAAGAAAAAAAAAGAGAAAAAGAAAAGAAGGGAAAAAGAAATGAAGTCCAAATTTCACTTACGGGATCCAGAAACTGATCCGCCGAAAACGATATTAAAACATAAAACGACTAAAATAAATTAAACACTACATCAAATAAATAAACAAACACCAAGAAAATATTTTAAACACAACGTAAAGCTAAAATGAAATAAATAACTAGTAAAAACCAACTATTAAATTTTAAATCCGAAAACAAACTAAAATAAATTTAAACAGCAATTTAAATTCAACAGCCAATAAAATCCAATTAAAATCCGATAATTTAAAATAAAAGCACTATAATATTAATTAAATTAAAATATTCTTTCAGTGAAAATACACGTAAAAGCGGGTCATCACAATTCCTATGAGAATACATAATTTCAAAATTGAGAAATCATTTGTATAAGTACATCTCATACAATTTCTCAAAAAAAAAAAAAGAGTAGAGTTTATATTAAAAATTATATTTATTATTATATATGTTTATATTTATTATCAGTAAAATAATTTATAGATAATTTGTAAATAATAAGTAATCTAAGATTATTAAAAATAATGATGTTTATAATCAGAAAAGTGTCATTGAGAAGTTTTATTCATTATTTTTACATCTCATATTATATATAATTTTTTTATTTTATTAAATATGTGATATATGAATAAAAAATAGGATAAGATAATTAGTTTAAAAAGAATAAAATAAAATAAAAAAAAAATATAAATAAGTATAATATATAGAGGTGAAAAGTAAATCTATTGACCCCTGGGAGAATCTGAAATTCCTAAGACGTCCTTTCAAGACCTAATCCTAGACTTTGGGTGAAACTTCCCGGTGGATTCAGCCGTCACTTCTTGCTTTATTACCTTTAATTTACCCTTAAATTTTGTAATATGCTTTATACACTTTTAACGTAAGAAATGTTAAATCTAATTAATTATAAGTAAACAAGACATATCTTTTGGGACTATGATGTTCTTATTTTCATGTGGCAACATGCTGAGTTGTTTATCACCCTAACTACAATGGCTAATACAGACAGGAAAAGACTCGAGTTTTGGCAGAATTCAGCTGAATTTCGCGAGTAGTGGTTATACATATAGCTCATCAATGTCTCCGTCTCCATCTTTGAATACACATTTACCTGTCACCGATGCAATGCAAATCCCTGCTACTAACAAAGAAAGCCGACAGATAAAATGCACCAACCACTGTGTTTGTAATTTTCTTTTCTTTTTTTTTTTAATTACATTTACTAATAATCATTTTCTTAACTATTTAAAAAATAAAAAATAAATAAAGCACCGATCTACTTCATCAATCTATTCTGACCGTTGGAATAGCATTTTCCTTATCGGGTATCCGTACGGATTGATCCGATTATAATCATTAATGGAGGCCACATACTTGAATAAATCCGGTGTTGATCCAAATTTAATAAAATTAAAATTAAAATTTTTTCTTTTTTACATTTTTTTAAAAAAAATTTAAACATAAGTCCACACACTACACTTTTTTTATCTTTTAAATTTTTTTTATCAAATGTTTGGTATATGAATAATGAGTAGAAAAATTCAATTAATTTAAAAAGAATAAATCTAAAAAAAATTAAAAATAAAAAAAAGTGTGGTAAGTGTACTGTATGATGCGTGAGTTTATAGGTAGCAAATCTCTTTTTAAAAACCACTATTTTACTAAACTCTTTTTGAGAAACAAAAAAGAGTTTTATTATGTATAAGCAAAATCGTGTATTAATTTTCGTACCAATATTGATTTATTCATATTCAAAATTTAAATTAGTACTGTTTTCAATAAAATTTACTTTTTGACCAATTACATTATATTGATGTACATATTAGTGCACAATTATACTTGCAACTAGATTTTTCAAAAAAAAAAAAATATAGCACTAAAAAAAAAAGCACATAATCATTTGCATGATTTACTTCCCGGAGATTCTAAATAATAAGGCACTTTGAAACTTTGATAGACACTAGAAATTTTGTTGGGTTTGATCCTATGCGGAATAAGAGACTACAAGTAAAAATAAAAATGGACTATTACTGTAAAAAATTGTACAACAGTCTAGAATGAGAGAAAGAGTCATTCCCGATCTGCTATAATTAACTGGGCCTTGAACAGTGAATTCTGAAGCCCTTAATGTGGCTTGGTGCAGTTGTGTGTACGCCAATGAAAGTAAGTAAAAAATAAATACAAGAAATGTAAAAGAGAGATGGATACATAGATTCACATGATTCGGCATATTGCCTACGTCCACGAGAGTTTTTTGGGATGGAAGAGTCCATTATCATATGTTTATTTACAATGTCATATTCTCTCATACTCTTTGTACAGTGGAGATCTCAAATATATTTGTTGGAGGATCTATTGTAGCTAGAGCTCCCGTCGTGAGATTGAAGAAGTTGAAGTTCAAGTCGAAGAGTCCTAGAAGTTCCCTTCCAATCGTCTAGCCATTTCCTTTTGCATGGTCCCTCTTCTGTGTACCCCTAGGAAGTGGTGAAAATTGTCACTTTCCTTTGCATGTCTACATCTCATTTACTTTCTGTTTCTTTGTTTTTCCTCTTATTTTGACACTCTCATTTTGCTTGTCCCTTTCTTTTCTCTTATTCATCTTTCTTCTTTTGTCTTTTAGTGTAGGGACCCCCTTTGGCTGGCCTAGTAGGCTTTTTAGGCCATGTATATTTTACCTTCTACATAGAGTAGTGATTCTTAAGGGCTATTTGTTCCAAAAATTACCTTGAAAATTTTTAAATTTAAAATATGTAGTCGAAATGATCCAC
The DNA here is from genome assembly GCA_011037825.1 of Carya cathayensis. Taxonomy (NCBI): domain Eukaryota; kingdom Viridiplantae; phylum Streptophyta; class Magnoliopsida; order Fagales; family Juglandaceae; genus Carya; species Carya cathayensis. The sequence continues at coordinate 665,776 of QGSO01000362.1, read as the reverse complement.
TTAAACCTGTAGAAAAATAAATCTCGGGAGTGGGTTCCTAGTTATGTGCGAGCGCGAAACTCAAACATGGCGAGTGGTATACTCAACCGTGTAAGATGCAAGCACGGAGCTTGAACACGGCGGGGATGTACTTGAACACAAAATGTGAATGCAAAGCTCAATGTAGCGGGATGTGTTATTGACCGCACAAAATGTGAGCACGAAGCTCAGTGTGGTGGGAGATATATTTAACCATGTAAATGGCGAGCGCAAAGTTCAGTGTGGCAAGAGGTATACTTGACTGCATAAAATGTGTGTGTAGCTCAATGTGGCAGGAGGTACACTTGATTGCGTAAAATGTGCACGAGGGTGGTCGGGCAATCAAGTGACTTGCTCACCTACTCGAGCACTTGGGAGGTTGGACAATTTTCTTTCCCACCTATTAACTTTTTATGAAAACAGTGGTAAGCCGGGTAGCTAAAAGACTGGACTCGCTTGTCATTATCAAAATGTATATATTCATCCAGCATTTTTGTTTTCAATGGTATTGGTGAGATTTTCCTTTTTCATCATGATCTACTGTTGATGTTTCTATTTTATTATCAGTTTTGGAGTTTGTATGTTGTAACAGCCCGCTAAAATTTAGCCTTATCTCCTCACCCTTCTCTTTCTTTTTTCGCGCATATTAGACAGCACGGTAATCAGTTTTGGATTCTTTCCCGACAGCAATCACCATCTCTCTCATCTCTACCCTCACCTGAAATCACGTGCATAATTTATCTTTTTCCGTAAATTACGTTACTTTGTTCTTCATCGACAACTGTAAAATCATGAACAGATTTATCCTAAGCGTTGTACCTCGATGGCGTATTTCGGATTTTATCTACCGGATTTCAAAGTATTAGATAAGCTTGTTTTTAAAGTAGCACAATTATAATAATTTAATGAGCTCTAAAAATATTATAATTGTGGATAATTACTTAGATTAAATATTTTAGTTGTTTTAAGATATTAAGAAGTTTAATTTTTCGTTGAAAACTCTTATTTAAATTAAATGGTTTTATCCTCTCTGAGTAATTAATGATGCTTTATCATTTTATATAATGATGAAGAAATATTATTTTATAAACCTTAGTTTGTAAAATAATATTTTATCTTAATTCCTCTCAGTGTTGTAATTAAGTATTTTATTAATTCAAATGATTTTATCCTCTTCGATTAATTAATGGTACTTTATCATTTAAATAATGATGAGGAAATATTATTTTATAAAATGATATTCTACCTTAATTACTCGTAGTGTTTTATTTAAAATAAAACACTTACGCGTTTTCAAATCAGTGTTTTAACTCATCGTTGGTTTATTTGAGGATCCCGAAACGTAGGATTGAAGTTAATTATCTAGGCCCCTACCCTTTTCCCTTCACTTTTTCCTTTTTCCTTTTTCTTCTCTCTATTTCCTCTCCTTCTCTCCATGGCCGACGTATACATGCATGTTCTCTCCTCCATGCCGTTCGGTCAAGCCACCCAACCGGCACCACCTCCAGCCACCATGCCTCACCTCCCTCACCGGCATGTCCCTCCCTCACCGGCGAACACAACTACACCGGTGGTGTGCAACGCCGGCCACCAATTCTCTCTCTCTCCCCGTGCTCTCCCTTCTTTGTCTCCTTACCGTCGCCGCCCCTTTGACTGCCCGTTTCTCCACCGTCCGGTGGAGGTGTCGTACACCACCCCCGCCATTCTCTTCCCCTTCCACCATAGTTCATCCCCACCAATTTTCAGAGCCATAGGACCAGCCGTTAGCCGCCACGAGCCCCCGGAAGTTGCTGCCCCTGCCCTGTTTTCTCCCCTGTTGCTGATTTCTTTCTCCGCCCAGAACCGCCGCTCGCCGGCGGCGTGGCCTACACCACTCACCCAGATTTCTTCCCCTCTCACCGGTGAACATTCCCACCAAATTTCACCTCCATCCGAGCCACCGTTAGCCACCACTTTCGCCTCCAAACAAATGGGTCTTTAAGGCTTTTTCACCATTTTGGACCACCATACACGGCCAAATCAGCCACCAAGCACCACCATTGGATTCACCACATCAAGGGCTTCCTCCCCATATCTTTCTTTTTCCCTAACTCTCACTCTTTCTCATATGGATTTCTCAAAACACCCGTTCGGTTGCACCACCGTGCGCCGCCGTACACGGCCACCCATGGTGTTTCACCACCACCAACTTGTTCCTCTCATCACCATGAACCTCTCCAAGAAATTTCATGGCCAACGGAGCTTCGTAGAGCTCTCACTCTCCAAGGCCGAAAATGGCTTCAAACGGTCGATCCGCCGCCGTCAGCCACCGTCCGACCACCACCTCGCCACCACAGCTCCACCACGTGGTCATCTACCTTTCCCTAGCTTGCCATGAAGTTCTATGGCATTTTGCTACCTCGCGTCTCCTCCCACCGTTTGGTTTTACTGTTCACGGCGTGATGCCGCCGTGCTCCGCCACCTTTGACCACTACAAGGCGACCATGAGCCTTCCAAGGCCACGCCTAGCTTTTCTCAAACCCAAACTACCACTTTATGTGGTGGACAGCCACCGTACGCGGTGTTACCGCCACGTACGTTCCTCCGACTCATGTTCGTGACGAGCAGCGAGCGACGCACGGGTTATCCCGTCGATGGTATAACCCTCTATCTTTAGTTATTTATGTTTAACATAGTTGATTTGGTTGGCTATAGACTGTGTAGTTAGTGTTTGTGGAGTTCGCTGCGTAGTTGTGAAGCGAAGTGTGGTTGTGAAGTGTTGGGCTTGATTTTGTAGTTTTGTGGACTGTGCTGTGAAGTATGGGCGTGAGATGGATGCCGTAGTTGTGATACGGCGTGTAGTGTGAAGAGAGTACGCGTGTAGCGTATTCTGTGTAATGCAGCGACGCCTGCGCGACGTGCGCTGTAGTGATGTGTGTCGTAGAAGGAAGGGAGTACGCATGTAGTGTACTCCATATTGTATGGCGATGCATCGTGTGATGTGCATCGTGATGATGAGTGTTGTAGCGAAGGAAGTACGCGTAGCGCATACTCCGTGTCGCGTAGCGATGCACCGTGAGGCGTGTATCGTAGCGATGTGTGTTGTAGTGTGGATGGAAGAGAGTTCACGTGAGTGTACTCTGTACTAAGTCGTGAAACACCGGATGGCGTGTCACGAAAGGTTGGATGGCGTAACAGAGAAGTGTAGAGCGTATGGTGTAGTGTTGGGAAACTATTTGACAGTGTCCCGAAGCAGTGGTGTGTTGGCTTATAGTCCAGGGTGAGGGTGCATCTTGTGGTTGATTATGGTTAAGAGTATATGGATTGAGAAAGGAGTTATTTGTTTGGTTGTTATTGATAATTTTAATGAATTTGATTTAGTGCAAAGGCTTTCTGAAGTCAATTTATCTCTTCCGAGTATAGTGAAACCTCAAGTTGCCCGTGTTGTTGCAAGTGCTCACAATATGGCAATGAGTTCAGAATTGAAATCTTAAGGACTTGAGTGTTCCTCTTCCAGCTGTTGTGCAGTTCCTCGTGTTTCGCGCTCTATTCTCATAGAACGCGACGATCGAGGTAAGTTAGCCTCTAACTTACTATCAGTTTATTGTGTATGTGTGATGGGTAAGGGAACTACAATTTATGTATGTATGTTATCGTATATGTCATGTCATGCTATGTCATTACATGTTTATCTGTTACGTATGATTTAATCTCTCATGAATATTTATCTGTTACACAATCTTTTCTGTCATACAATGTTGTATGTTATAAGTATGCCATGTTAAGTATGCCATATGATACATGTATGCCATTAAATGTTTATGATTAAATCATATTGTGCCATTTACAAGTATACGCCATGTTAGAAAAGTATATGATATTAAATAATATCTCATGCATTAAGAAAGATAAGACATGTTATGTTACTTATAATGCGTGGGGCCACAACAACTGTGGAGTACGTATTATATTTTATGTTACTTATAATGCGTGGGGCCACAACAACTGTGGAGTACGTATTATATTTTATGTTACTTATAATGCGTGGGGCCACAACAACTGTGGAGTACGTATTATATTTTATGTTACTTATAATGCGTGGGGCCACAACAACTGTGGAGTACGTATTATATTTTATGTTACTTATAATGCGTGGGGCCACAACAACTGTGGAGTACGTATTATATTTTATGTTACTTATAATCGTGGGGCCACAACAACTGTGGAGTACGTATTATATTTTATGTTACTTATAATGCGTGGGGCCACAACAACTGTGGAGTACGTATTATATTTTATGTTACTATAATCGTGGGGCCACAACAACTGTGGAGTACGTATTATATTTTATGTTATGTGTATTCATGGGGCCACAACAACTGTGGAGCATGAAGTATGGGGCCACAACAACTGTGGAGCATACACTACGTGAGACACAGCAATTGTGACACGTAGAATACGTGGGGCCACAACAACTGTGGAGTACGTATTATATTTTATGTTACTTGAATACGTGGGGCCACAACAACTGTGGAGTACGTATTAACGCACGTTATTAATCAAGACAATTGAATAATATTCCAAGTTTATGTTAAGTCCAGTTTCAGATCAAATACATGATAAGTCAAGTTGCAGATCAAGTTCATGTTATGTTATGCTCACATACATGTTATGTTCATGTTCATGTTATGTTCCAAGTTCACGTTCATATTATGTTATGTTCACGTTCACATTATGTGTTCACATTATGTCTCAAGTTCACGTTTATGTCATGTTATGTTCAAGTTTATGTTATTTTCAAGTTCTTATTTATGTTATGCATGTTTACGTTCATGCTATATTTCAAGTCCATGTTATGTTTCACGTTCATGTTATGTTGTTTGTTCATGTTATGTTTTAAGCTTAAGTTCATGCCATGTTAAGTCAAGTTCAGTTCACGTTTAAGTTCTGGTTATGTCATGCTATATGTCAAGTTATGCTATGCTTATGTACGACTATACTTATGCATTTATGCTTTTACTGCCATGCATGCATCTTTAACCTGTGTGTGAGTTTTATGTTAACTTACTGAGATTTGTAATCAAATCTCACTGTGGTAGTCCCAACTACCATTCCCCCCGAATGGTAGATCTTGTTACAGGACCCGAAGAAGAATTGGAATCTGACCAACTGAACACGGTCGACTAGGCCACGGTGCGATATTGATGATGGCATAGTATTTAACTTAGGTTACTACTTGTATTTTTGGAGTTGTATCTCAAGTATTCTTTTGATCACAACCATTTTGGACTAGTGTGGTTGTGATCACGGCTATTTAGTATGCCTTTATGTATGAAATATGTTTCAAGTATTTGAGATATTTTAGTTTGGTGCATAGTATTGTTAAAGAAAAAAATTATCCGCTGCGAATATTACATAATGCTAGATGCATGTTAGGAACATTGCATCTTATATGTCATGAACGGGGGCAGGTAACCTTGTGTTGCATGTCCCGACGCTTCAAATGTCCGTTCAATCCCAAGCGGAATTTGGGGGCGTCACATATGTGGTACCCCACTCATGGTGATCAGGAAGCCAGTCGACCCCCTGGACCCACCTTAGGCGATTACTAAGCCCGTCAACATGTTCTTAAAGGAAACCTGCATGAGACAGTGGTTATAGCACAGGTGTGCACACCCGGCGTTTGTTGGTGGAGATGCTATCCATTGACTCTTTTCGGCCAACATTGTCGACTGAGGCAAGCCCATGAAGACATGGTGCTTGGCTCTCTTAGTCTTCTCATCACATTGTTGATGCAAGAATTTAATTTTGGACCGATAACCTTCTCGAAATCCCAAGTATTGGATCAGACGAAAAAAAATCCGACCTTGACGAGCGGAAATATATATTTTTATTTTTAGCCAATGACTTGTTTGTTGAGAAATAATATTCTTCGTATTAAAAGAAGGATATATATTAAGATTTATAACAGAAATTGACATTAATATTGTTTGTTTATTTAAGGGAAGCGTGCAGCATGGATGTTTGATGGTATTGTGGTGGGCAGAAAGCCATAGAAATTGTTCTTGAATATTATTATAAATAATAGCGCTACTTACTTTACTTTAAGCTTATTTAATTTTAAAATGATCAGAAACCTTAAGTTTGATGATCTTAGTTGAGCTAAATAATTTTCCTTCATGATTACTCGGATTTCACTAATAACAAAAAGTTCCAAGGAACAAAGGTCTTACCATTATGACCATGGTGGTCGGTGCACAAGTTATGCCCTGACTTTTTCTTTTTCTTTTATCTTTTTTTTTTTCAATTAGATTATTATTATAATAATTATTGTTGTTGTTGTTCTTATTCGCATTCCATTTTACAGAGGTTTTTTATTTTAAATATTGCATGGAATTAGGGCTGTAGGAGGATCGGATTGGACCAGAAAAACTGATCGGATCTGACCGATAATCTTATTAGTTAGTCTCAAAATGTATTTTTTTAGACCAAACAAGACTGGATCGAGACCGACTGAATGTATATATATTCATTAACTATATATATTTTCATCTCAAGAATCACCATTGACCATATATACAATGAAATTATTTAATATTTATTAACTATATATAAAATGTTAAAGAAGTCATTTAATTTCATTAACCATATATATATATAATAAAAAAAATGTTTATAGACCAATCGGACCGACAGTTAATGGTCCGGTCTGACAAAAATGATAGACCAAAATTTTTTATCCGTGACTCCTCCCGACCGAATTTGACTGATTACACCCCTTACATGAAATTGTATCAAATGGAGTTTCTATGGTATATAAGTCTCTTTATTAACATATCAACTGTATCATTAATATTTAAAGTATTGATATTTAGATATATTTTGATGAATATAATAGATCTTTTAATAAGTGGTGTGTAATAACATAGCTCAATAGTCAGCATATAATGAGCATAATCACATATCCCTCTTACTGTTTAATAAGAGTTGGAAAAGTTTTATGAAATCTTTAGCATGAGGAGATATTTCTTGAGCAATTCATTTATTACATTTTTAATGTATAAAGCTAAATTAAATACTACCCAATTTAGACTGGTTTAGTTACACAAAACTAAATCATCTCATCTCATATAATCATTATAATTTTCTCAAACTTCCACATAAAATATAATAAACAATTCAACATTTTCAATAACAATATTTTATTTAATTTTTAACATCTTATCTCATCTGTATAACCAAATGAAGTATAAGTCTCTTATCTAGGTTATAGGCTAAAGCTAACAAAATATTAATTACCAAGTGATGTAAATTAATTTTTGTAATGTAATTTTTGAAAGTGATGCGCAAAGTGTTTTGAAGGTAGTAAATAGTGAAGAAGAGGATTGGTTGTGGTTTGGCCAAGTAGTGGATGATATTAAAGAACTACTTAGAAGAAGACAATATTGGCAGGTTACATGAATACCGAGAGCTGGCAACGGTGCTGCTCACCAACTAGCTAAATTTAGTTTTAATTATAATAGCGAGATTGTAATGATCGCGAAGAGTCTTGAGTTTATGTTTGACAAATTGTGTAAATGATTTTTTTTCTTAATAGAAAGTTCATTTTAAAAAAAAAATTTATAGTTCCCTACAGCTCATGCCATGTCATCATAATATATATAATATTAATTTTAGGGGCCAAAACCTGTTAGATTTGTTGACAAAAATAATTAATTTAATGGAGGTAGGAATCAGCCACCTAGCTGTAACTTTTTGGACTTTTGGAATGAGGATAAGGTCACAATGCTGACTTCCCTTCACTTCACTTGTATTATATGACACACTGCCTTTCATTGGACAAGTAATTTGTTTTTATAAGAAAGTGATACCCAATTTGAAGTTTTGAAGATAAGGGGACAAAGTAAAAAAAAAAGAGAGAGAGAAGCTTTTGAATGTGTTCATTTGTCAAACCAATGTAAATGGACTTCTTGGCTTATTCTGTAAGAGGTGGGAACTTTCAAGTTTCATCTATGACTCACTCTGTCAGCAGAGCTGGGTTGTTCAACTCATCCTCTCTCTTTCTTTTTCTTTTTTTCTTTTTTGTGAAAAATTCTTGAAAGCTATGGATTCATGTAATTGACGTAGAAAACTACTTTTAATTCTAAATGTCATGTGTAGGGTTTGGACATATTAAGTCGAGTTTGATTAATTGTACATAAGTTAAATCTAGCACGATCTATTTAATTAAAAGTAATGCTATATATAGTAATGAAGTATGTAAGTGTCGTGCATTCGTTTAAAAAAAATTAAGATTCATTATTTAAAAAATTAATTTTTTACATGTGAATCTGGTATTTATTCACTTTTTTTAAAATACTTATACGACACTTATATACTCATAACTACATCTATTATTTCTCTTTAATTAAACAAATCGAATACATCCAAAATCCATAAATTTTGTATAAGTTTACATTCCACTCAAGATGGGATTCTTTCTTTTTTAAAGTTGAGGACCAAAAGCAGTAGCATGAGGATGGCTCTATTTGGTGGTGGACATGGCTAAGTTCCCTGAATCCAATGGCTGCCACAAACTGTTTTTTTTTTTTTTTGAGGTTATTATTTCCCAAGAAGGAAAGCATAATATTTTTCAATTTTTTCTAGAACTTTTTTCGGAAGCAATAATTGTGTGTGCTCACAGCTGCCATGGGTCCACCTTGTCCACCATATGAAGCCCTTCTTGGGTCTTGGGTTTATATCTTGGACTACTCGATTTTTAATAATGTGAGGGCATTCTATTCAGCCCATTATTTCAAAGGCAACAAGAGATTGGGCTTCAAGGCCCTTCACTTTATAAGGTCCTAGTCAATATAGATCACATGGGCCTTTCTCTTGCATTAATCGATCAATCTTTTGGTGACTTTTGCATGTGTCATTATTTATAGATTTCTATGATCTATGTTGCTTTACAAGTCTATTGGAAGTTTGTAAGTTGGGTTTGGAAATAACTTGTCTAGACACCCTTACCTGAAACTTCTAAGTTCTAAAGTTGGGGCTTGACAATATTATACAAATTATTAGTTTATGTCACTATTATTTATGTCAGGCGTAATCACTTACACTCACATTAACACGTGTATATTTTAAAATTTCATTCACATAAACTCATTTTTCCATCACCTCATTAACAAACTTTGACGGGCGGTCGGACTCAATGACCGAGCCTAATCCTTGCAATCACCTAGCCACAAAAGTACCCCCTTCCCATTCATCAATTGGGGGAAATGGGATCACACAAGTTGGGTTTTGCAACTGTTGGAGAATGCTATAAGCTGAAGATGATTACTTGTGGGCTTTAACTTAAAAATAAAAGTAAGGGCATTTCTCAATGCTCTTGACTACTCTATGCTTAAAAAAAACGTGTGACAGAAAAGAGTAGAATTCATGGTAGTTGGGGTGTCTTAGATCTTTGTTATTAGATTAGGAACAAATATATATGGTGGGAGACTTGTTAAAGCTTTTACGTAAACCCATGAACTAAGAGACCCTTAATTGTATGTGGTTGAGGCCAATGCAATAAGGCCTCGTACCAATGAGTTTAACTGGTTTTATCACAGTCATAATCTCACCAACAACGGGAAACAATGAGGGTTCAATGAAATAAGAGTACGTAAGCTACACACATGACAGATCAGATGGCAAAGACAACAAGAATACTAATATAGTGACAGATTTTGAGGGTTTTTTCAAAGTCTGCTGTTAGTCATTTTGCAAAATTGATGTCTCCGGTACTACTTTAATTTGTTGGTTTGGTAGGTATGATATATATATATATATATACACACGTATATATGGACATCTTTTAATGGCTAGTTCTAAACTGATGCATGGCTATGGCAATATTGTCATAGAGAAGGAGCAAGATTTGCCACTGTGTCTTCGTTAAGCGAGGAACTTGACATGATGAAGTAAAGTTGGTTTGAATAGACCACACATAGACACACACATGACATGCATATGGTTGGCAAATCCAAAGAAGTACTAATTAGTAGGCAAAATATCAATTCAGAATATATATATATATATATATATAGCTTAAGGTAGCATACATGATGTTGGGGTTTGCTTGATTTCTACAGGTTCCTATAATGGAGAATGGTACCTGTGGAAGCCTGAGAATGTGCTTGTGAATAAAGTGGAAAGGAATCATAAGATGATATAATGAAATATAAGTGTTTCGGCAAAAAGCAATGTTACTAGTCATGATCTCCCGTCATACTTGATGACGTGACACATTTCAATTATTTTTTCCATAAGCCATTTAAATGGCAACTGCTTAAGACGCGTAACGTGATCATCAAATGTGATCGAGAATGACAATATTTAAAATGACGAAGAACATTCATTTTAGGTAAATAATATTTAGCCATTTCCGACACAAGCTGAATAAGATTGTATGTGTCAATTAATAGGTTGCTATATATATATATATATATATATATATATATATATATATATATATATATATATATTATCTGCATTATTATCTTTATCTCATTGATCTTGATCGATAAAATAAATATATGATCAAAATTATATTCATAAATTGTATTATGATATTTATAAACTGAGCAGGCTTGTGTGAGAGATATCATGATGTGGTATCACAATAAATTTTGGTAATTCCATAATTTGCTATTTATTATTTGAGTAATGCTACATACAGTCATGGAGTACGCAAGCACTGTGCAGTCATTTTGAAAAAGAATTGAGTCAATTATTAAAAAATTAACTTTTTTCATAATGATTATGTATTTATTCATTTTTTTCAAAGTGATTTCACGGTGCTTGCACACTCACGACTTCAACTATTATTTTTCTTATTATTTTTATAGATTTGTTTTCCAATAAATATTATTATATATCTTTCTTGTTAATAATTGAACTTAAATTAATTAACTGAAAAATGTTAGCTAAAACATATGATAAATTTAGAAATTGCATGCCATAGGTCCTCTTGATTTGAACTTTGACCGATTCTAATGCATGTTCTAAGTTTCTAACAACCAAGTCCTTGATAATCTTTTAAAATTCTGATCCGAACTCTATGGTACTCTAAAATGAAAGAAGATGAAAACTTCTTAAAATACCGAGAAAAAAAAAACCCTTAACCACCAAACTGTTCGGCTGTTTTTAGTAAGATGGTCGTGAATTTTAAGTATGTTCACAAAGAAGAGTACGTCTTCATAAAACTGTTTGTCTTGATGATGTGTATATACTATATATATATATATATATAAATGCACATCTCACTGAATTAGCAATGGAAGAACCTTCCAAATTATGACCATTTCTTTGGCAAAACTTAACTACAAACAGTAAAATGTTGCTATTCATCTTAATTTTTATTATTTTTAATCATATGACAAGTATAATTAAAAGAAAAAAAATTAAAATAGGATTAATCAAACCAACAAAGTTACAAAAGCAAAGATTATAAAAACCGTCAGCTTTTTCAAATTTTTTTTTCCTTAGCAATTCCAACAACTAGGCCTGATTTGGATATATAAAGTCTTTCATCTCATCTTATTATTATAAATTTTTCAAATTTTTACATAAAATATAATAAATAATTCAATTTTTTAAAATTTTAAAATAATAATAATATTAAATAATAATATTTTATACAACTTTTAACTTAATTTATTCAAACCCATTGTCCAAACCGTAGCTTAATCTTCTCAATGGTGTACATGTGGCATGCAGGATTGAGGGGGAAGATTGGATGGCTAGCTACAGCCGACCAAACTGTTTTCTGATTCTTCAATCAATCATCTGCCATAAATATCCTTTGGGGAACTCCATATTATTGTTGTTGTTCGAAGTGCAGTTGAAGTTCGGCAGATAGGTGTGACGAAGGATGCATGGTTGTTAGAAACAAAAGCTCGTGAGGATTAAAATAGGCAAAAAGAAAAGAAAAAATTAACAAAAAGGAAAAACATTGTATTCTATTGCGTATGGATACGGAACCTTCTCCAACAGACAGGCCAACAACCTAAACCAACCAAACTCTTATAATTACCTTTAGTTTGTGTATTCTAACTCATCCTTGCGATTATTTCTCTGCGGCACTCCTGTTCTTTGAACTCTTTTCATAAAAGCTTGGTTAATAACTTTAAAAAGAAGAATATCTCTGATCTTCTTCATTTTCTCTAGCTCTTTCTGAATCAGCCGAACATGTTCAGGCTTGTGCTGGTTTTCTCTCTTTTTTTCTCCATCTTTTTCTCCTCATCCTCAGCTCAGACATGTGCCAAATACAGCTTCCCCAGAAACCAGGTCTTTAGCTCCTGTAATGATCTTCCTTATCTGAATTCTTTCGTACATTGGAACTACGAAAAATCTTCTGGGAATCTCAAAATCGCGTATAGGCAAACCGGGGTCGCGCCCTCGACATGGAGTGCATGGGCGATCAACCCTACTGGTTCGGGTATGGTTGGAGCACAAGCGCTTGTTGCTTACCAACTGTCCAATGGAACCATGAGAGTTTACACCTCTCAGATCACTGGTTATAAAACCAAAATGGAGGAGGGAGAGCTGAAATTCGATGTCTCGAATTTGGAAGCAACACATGCAAATAGTGAGACTATAATCTATGCTACTTTGGCACTTCCAAACGATAGCAGTACTACTCGTATCAACCAGGTTTGGCAAATGGGTCCAGTTTCCAATGGAAACCCAGCAGTGCATTCTTTTGCTGCTGCTAATACTAAATCCATGGGAACCTTGAATCTTCTGTCGGGGCAGGCTGCAACGACGACTGGAGGGGGGAGCTCAAGATCCAGAGACAAAAATGTGAGTATGAGAAACTTTGCTCCTTTTTGTTGTCATAATGATTTTTTTTGTCCAAGGTTTTTAGCGTATATTGGTGTTAGCTCCACCGTGCCTTGTTCTTCTTTATTCTTTTAAATCTTTTTGCTCAAGTTTTTATATAAATTGGGTTTTATTTGTTGAGTTTAGTTTCCTTCCTCGTAGCTTTCTCTGTTTTGATTTAGTATGTGGGACCAATAATTCTATGCAATCGTATGCGATTCTAAATTTGTGTTACATGAAGTTTACCTATCTATAAGATAGAAAATCTTGATATATATATCATGTAAAAACCTGTTTGGGTTGCTCTGCAACACCAAATCGAAAGTCCTGTTTCATCAAATTGCTTTGTTTCCTCTCTTTGCTTTGAGACAGATTTGTTTTCTTTCTAGTCTTTATACAGTTTGGTAATAAATGGCCATATGTATTTCTATTTCACATAATGTTCTTAAATTCAAGGCTTTGAGATGCTCATAACTTTTGCTAGACTTACTGTTATTGGAATGAAATTTCAGATTCACGGAGTGCTAAACGTAGTGAGTTGGGGTATTTTGATGCCTCTTGGTGTTATAATAGCAAGGTACTTGAGGGTATTCAAATCTGCAGACCCAGCATGGTTTTACCTACATGTCACTTGCCAAACTTCAGCTTATATTATTGGAGTTTCTGGGTGGGCAACTGGTCTAAAGCTTGGTAACGACTCTGCTGGTGTCCAATACACCAAACACAGAACACTTGGCATTCTCCTTTTCATCCTTGCAACACTTCAGGTATCCAAAATTCTTCTCATACATACAATCAATGCTATTCCACATATTTTCTACCAAAGTTTGCCTCTTTCATTGCTAAGAAAGAATTGCACATCCTGTCTAGGTGTTTGCTTTGCTTCTAAGGCCGAACAAGGATCACAAATACAGATTTTACTGGAATATCTATCACCATTCAGTTGGGTATTCTGTCATCCTTCTCAGCATCATTAACATATTCTTAGGATTCGAGATTCTGATGCCGGAGAAGAAGTGGAAGAATGCTTACATTGGCATTATTGTGTTTTTGGTACTCAATGCTGTGTGGCTGGAGGCGTATACTTGGTATGTTGTGTTGAAGAGGAGAAGGTCACAAAGTGCAGAGAAGACGCTTCAGGCAGTGAATGGAGGAAATGGGGCTAATGGGTACGGGTCTAGAACACCACAGTATGTTTAAAATGGCTAACCGGATATAGGTTGTGATTGGTTAATTCTGGGTCTTTTCACTCGGTCATTTCCATTTCTTTTTTGTGTTTCTTTGCTATTTATTCTCTCTGTTATTTCCACCTTTTTGCAAATTTGTGGACGAGGCTATTTGCTATTTAGGAAATCCCCATATAATGAGGGAGTTGGGTTCCAGAGTTGATTCATATAGAATAGTGTCTGGAGCCCGGACTTGTATTCGTGTACATGTATCAGTTAATTTCATGAGACGTTCTACATCTACAAGAAAATCTTATAGAAAAAAACTTTATAATCTGACGTGGAACGTCAAATCATATCATTTCGGAAGTATGATTTTGTAAAATTGCTTTGTAGATAAGCATTTCTCTAATTTAAAATTATATTTACTGTAACACCCATGTTTTCCATTGACTTGCTGAATATTTCCATCTCATGTCGTGGTTCTAACAGTGAATCCAGGTCGATAGCATCTTTAAATGTAGCAGTTTACACTTTACATGAACCTATTCCTGTAGCATGAGTAGCATTTACATCTCAGATCCAACCAAACATCAAAAAATGCTGGAATTGTTCCACCGCCAAGTCATTATCGGTCTTGTACCATATCTCAAGAGGCTAACGTTTAAAGAGCTTTTGAAGCCCATTTCAGGGTAAGATTCAGAACATGTTGTAAGCCAATTGGTACAAAATGAAGAAACTCATGAACTGGATGCTAAATATTAGTACTAATCATTTTCAAGATGCATGAACAATTAGATTCGAGTTTGTACATCCAACCATTTGAGTTGTCATCTCAACCAATTCCAGAAATAATATCGCACTGCTTAAGGCACAAGAGAAGGAGAGTAACCATTATATTCATTAAACAATCTATCAGCAAATGGAACATGATAGAATAATAGAAAGCATACTATTAATGGTTTTTGGAACATGGAAATTTTTATAAGTCGAGTCAATTTATTAATAGCGCAGAGGGGTGCAACCCAAGTACACAGGGTGCATACAAGAGAGAGCACTTGACTAGGAAAGTGAGGAAAATAGGAAGACATAAAATGCATCCCATTTGGAACATAGGAATGAAACTAAACCATATTGAATGAATTAGCAATATCCCAGATTTCAATGACCAAGTATGTGTCTCTCATTCTGATTGCTGTAAAGCCTCAACAAATGCATCCTTGACGTAAGGGTTCGAAGCTGCTACTCGCTGGGATGTGATGTCAAAATCTTTACCAGATCTGATGGGTAATGATAACCATCAAATGTTAACATAGGTGAAATATTTAAAAACATATGTAATTGTAAATGCTTTTGAAGTTCAAAATCAAAATGCTTATCATGGCCTGCCAATTGTGCACTCGGCAAAACCACCCCCAATGCATGGCCAACTCACAAATTGATTTGTGATGGCCCATAGGATGAAGACTAATGCATGTTGACTGTTTTAACTACCTTGTTCAAAGGTTGCTATGGAAGAATGCTGGTCCTATCTAAACCCTCCAATATTCCCTTTTTTTGAAAAACATGGAAGACACATATTTAGGTATGTCACTTACGGGTCATACACAAGTCCTCCAGCTTCTATTACAATTACAGCACCACCCGCCACATCCCTGGGTACAAAAGCAGACCATCTCAGTCATGCATCGCAACCAACCAATTTCAAATTAAAAATATCAAACAAAGAATCGGGCCATTTCAATCAAAAGAAGAACCTCAATGAGAAGTTACAGTATCATACCAAGGACCCCCAAAGCCGACTAAATAAAATAGGTCAAGCCTTCCACGTGCAATTTCACAGAGATCTAATGCACAAGAGCCACACATCCGAATCGATCTCACCTGATAAAAAAAGTACCCAATATTCATGACAGACACCAATGCATGTTATAAAGCTCAATACCTTTTTTTGATAAAGTAATAAGATATTTCATTGATATAAAGATAGGCATAGTCCAAGTACACTAGAGGTATACGAAAGCATACACCTATTTAAGAACTAGAAACAGTTACAAGGAAATCGTGGAAGCTGAGACCATTCAAATCTAAAGCAATGGCCCACAAAAACAAAGTCTTCCAGAAAAAACTCCTAAACTCTTTCAAAAAACATTCATGATCCTGTTATAAAGCTCAATACCTTTGGTGGCATGTTTATACTTTACCTTGGAAAGTAGCCAATTAATTCTGTTTGTTGAGGCATCCAATGTCGACTTATCACGTTTGGTACCCACCTGCTCATTCAGGAAAAAAAATTTCAGTTTGAAAAATGTTTTCATGATTTTATTCTGAGATTTCACCAACTTGATTTGGGCTCATGATTTTGTTACTAAAGCTGTATAGCTCATGTGAAAGCCTAATGTTACAAGAAAATGACAAAGCATAAGAACTTTCATTGAATAGTTTTGCATCAAGGATTTATTCCATTGTATATTCACATACCTCAGTTACAAGGAGAGACTTCACAAGTTCTGCTTGAGATGATACTGCAACATTGCAAAATATAACCATGTAGCTGTTATAGGTTCTTAGGATTAGTAAGAGAGACACAAAACTGAAAGTTTAGGAAAAGTAGTCTCACCTCTTAGAGGGTTTCCATTCAGAAAAGCGCCTCTTCCACGGATTCCAGTAAAAAGCTACATATTATAAACCCAAAGTTAGATGTAGCACAGACATCAGTACTTATTAAAACATGCATTTTGACTACCAAATCCAATAATGTGAGAGACAGGATTCTACACATGCCAAGGAAATCAGGTGCTTGGAGAGTCCTGGACAATTTAACAGCAAAAAGAAAAATTAAAAAAAAAAAGGTGGACCATATAGAATCTCTGGCCTCCAACAGGTCAGTTTAATCCTATCAGTCGTGGACAATAAGTATGACGGGGAGGAACAACTGATTACTTGCTTTCTCATTGACAGTTGTGTTATGTGCTTCTTTCTGGACATACGACATGATGAAATATATCTTGGGAACTACAGGTTCCATCTATAAATTAATTGGAGGATTCTGCATACTATCTCTATGCCACAAATAGAATGGTCATTATGGTTGATAGCTTATGTCAAACATACATGGGGCATTAGAATTCTCACCTACCATCCTCTTTTTTAAAAGAATTAGAATTCTCACCTCATTCATTATTGGATTGTAAACGACACCCACTGTAGGAACCTTTCCAATTGTAAGACCAATGGAAACACACACGAAAGGAAACCTACAATAATTAGGTTGTGAAAATAACAATCGACACGATTGAATATGAGGAATAGAAATGATCACCTACAATAAAAGAAATTAATATTTACCCATGAACAAAGTTAGTGGTTCCATCCACTGGATCAACTATCCAAGTCGGTTCATCAGTCAATTCCACAGTACCAGAGGCAGCAGTAGTTTCTTCACCAATGAACTAAGAAGAACAGCAGTTGGAACCAGTTCAGAAAGGATTAATTTTTTGTTAGACAAAAAAAAAAAAAAAAACATTCTGAGAAGATAAAAGGCTACATTTTGAGCAATAATTGTAACCCTCTACGATGCATAAAATTAAGAAATAAGGGATAAGTGTTAACCTTGTGTGTGGGGTAAAGCTGGGTGAGATGCCTGAATATGATATCTTCACATGCCTTATCAGTTTCGGTAACCAAATCCACCTGCATTGCACAGCAAAAACTTTAGAATTAAAAGTTGCTTGCTTGTTCTCTAAATTCGAGTCAACATCCTTGGTTTTTTTTTTTCTTTTCTAATGAATACCCCTCATTCACACAACTCACCATTGGGTCGCTAAATAAACGGAAGGAAACAAAATAAACAAATAGGGGATTCTCACATATTGCATGTGTTGACTGTTGTAAAAATACAAAACCTCTCATTGCCTTTGAATTAAAATTTTCATGTTGAATTGTATTAAAATTGCACAGAGGGTGATAGAATCTTCCAAAATTCATTCTTTACTGTCGGAAAGATAAATCTAATCATTTCCTATCACTTTTAATTCCCAAATAAGATAAAATATGCCAGCCTAGGCAAGTGCATATCTAACACTAGCACAGGGTACATAAAAAGCTGGCACCTTTTATGCCAATTTATTAAAATCTATCAAATTAACCTGTGTACATAAATTTTCACCTTAATTCATAACCACTTCTAGCCTCCGCTCTCTAAAGTCCTATTAACAATTGTACTTCTAAGTTTTAACCATTCATTGGCATGCTGCATGAGGCTCAAGAGATACTTATAATTCCATAGATTGCATTGATCGGATAAAGAAAACCCAAAAAGATAAAAGGCGTGGGATGTGGCGTATCAAATATCAAAGAAAGATATGATGCAACCCTTAACAGAGGGGGAGAGCATACCTCGCCTTTATGCTCCACATGTTTTGTCTGATAGAACCCCTCACGAATTAGCTGAAAATTAAATATTTACGACAATACAATATATTACCGGAAAAATACAAGGAAAACGTATTTAAAAGAAACCAAAGACAAAATGGACTTCGGATTATAACAAACCTCGCCAGCTCTCTTCGCTGCATCGATAGCAGATGCGAGGAAGTCTGAGAGAGAATCTGAACCCCAAAGAATTCGGAAGGAAATAAAAAATATATATATAAAAAGCTTGAGTTAATCAGTATCAAGGAAAACAATGTGTTTAGGGTTTGGACCCGAAAAAGAAACAAAGAAACGTAAGGAGAGGGAGAGAGAGAGAGAGAGAGAGAGAGAGAGAGAGAGAGAGAGATGGGGGCCTACCATTTCCAGCCATTTTTTTAGGCTCTGTAGAAGAAGAAGAGAGAGAAGTGAGGTAAAACCAGATGATTTTATAAGGATTTGTCTCCGAGCTTTCAGTTCACGACTTCACGTAGCACACCCTGAAACAACAAAAACAAAAGCACATCCCATGTGTTCAAATAGAAAATCAACTCAAAATTCATCTTCTTTGTTTTGTTTTTTTCTTTAAAATTTAAATGCCTTGGATTGGAGTTCCTGGGTGGGTCTGACCGTCTGGTCCAATAATAAATATTTAAAGTTACTAACGCATTTTTTGTTAGCATTCTTCCTCGTTACTGATCATAATGATTTATGGATATGCTTATCATCATCAACTAATGCATATGCTGGCGATTAGATCATAACCTTAATAATAATAGATCACTCTTCTTCTGAGCCAGCGAGCTTGGAGTTACGCCTTCGAGTTCTGTGAAGTGTGAGGTACACGACGAACAGGGCTCCCTGAAATAATGAAGAAAAGAGGCATCTATTAATGGCAATAACAAGTAGTAGATGCTGCCTGCCACTGTCATTGTCAAGGAAACAGAGATGCTTTGGAATGGTTCTTGGTTCCTTTCACCCGTCAATCACACGCTCGATTCGATACACTCTCAATAGCCAATGGATACAAGTAGTAGATGCTGCCTGCCACTGTCATTGTCAAGGAAACAGAGATGCTTTGGAATGGTTCTTGGTTCCTTTCACCCGTCAATCACACGCTCGATTCGATACACTCTCAATAGCCAATGGATACATACATTCTTTTTTTTCTATTTTGTCCCATTTTCGAAACCAACAGGACTTGACGGCTTTGGTACATGAATACCTGTCCCAAAGATCTCTGCTGATCCAGAGGCTTCAGCCTACCATTGGAAAAGTAAGCATAAACAATTTCAACGTCACGTATGAAATTATCGTGTCATCTGTATTCATGAACTGAATAATAATTCAAACGTTTATGATCAATTTCAAGCTGTGGGGTATCTTGCTTGATCCCCTTAACAACTTTTAATTACAACGCAACTTGTAAACAATTCAACTTATTTATCCACTTTTTTTTTTCCTTTTTTTTTTTTTTTTTTTATTGACACCGGTGTCCAGAAACGGCGTCCCGACTAATCTCCGGAGTGTACAAGCCCCGGACAACAAGTTTCCCATTCGTGCACCTCAGTGAATTCAAGAGGAAAATCATCTTATTTATCTACATTACAGAAGTATATTTAGATTACAGGACAGGAATATGGGAAACTAAGGGGCAGGAATCGAGCAAGAAAAAAGGCCACGTCGGATCTTAATAGCGTGCAATGCTTGGGGGCTACAAGAGTAGAAAAATTAACAATTAAATTGAGTTACAGAAACACCGGTAACTTCGAAACAAAATAGAGCTGGCTCCTGGGTGGTCTCAAGATTCCCTAGGTTCGAGGGCAGCAATTTCTTTCACAACTTGAACTTTGTCAGCCTCAAACTCTTCATCCTCTGCAACAAAAGCAAACTAAACTGTAAACACAATGCCGACTGCAAAGTCGATTGTTACATATTGTTAATAGCAATGCATGTTTTACCCTTATCTGGTTTGAAATCAGCAAACAACCTTAGAAGCTTGCTTTTGTTTGCAACAAGTATGCTGACTATGTCGGGAGGTTTGTTTTGATTAGCCGCAAATAGCTGTTGAAATTCAAACATGTAAACATACTTGAAGGAGCACTTGAAAGGTCATTAGTTCAAAATGCTGCCTAACCCAAAATGCAGTACCTTAAACACGTGAAATGCTTCTATCTGGATGCTCTTGCTGGACTCCTGCAATAAAGGGAATCCACTATTTATCACACAAATATTCAGTTAAATTCGATATTCTACCTTTCTGTTTGGGTGATGTATATTACATTAATAAGTAAAATAAGATGAATAATCTAGCTCTTATTTTAAATTATCAAAGAGTTCATCATTAGTTTGTCACAGAATCCACTGGTATCTTTGTGGTTTAAAACCTGACACTTGTCTAGAGTAGAGATGGTATCCTCTATGCAAGAGGTCCACACTCCACAGTAGAAGAAAATGTTGCCCTCTGAGGCCCAAAGTATAGCAGTAAACTGTCATTTACTAGCATAAAGATGGGGGAAAAAACCAAATGCATCATAAACTAACATAAAACTTGTTGTGAGGGTTGGTAAGAATTCAAATAAAAGGTGAAAGAGACACCCTCTTTTTTTTTTGATAAGTAATAAGATATTTCATTGATGTAAAGATAGGCATAGCCCAAGTACACTAGAGGTATACACAAGCATACACCTTTTTAAGAACTAGAAATCGTTACAAGGAAATCACGGAAGCTAAGACCATTTAGATCTAATGCAATAGCCCATAAAAACAAAGTCTTCCAAAAAAAACTCCTAAACTCTTCCAAGGAACGTTCATGATCCTCAAAAAGTCTCTCATTTCGCTCACTCCAAATACACCAAAAAATACAAATAGGGGCCATTTTCCAAACAGCTGCAATTTGTGGTGTGCCAGCGATACCTCTCCAACATGCTAGAAGGTCAACCACTCGGCCTGGCATCACCCATGCTATTCCCATCTTGCTGAAAAAATAGTTCCACGTATCTCTAGCAAACTCATAATGTAAAAGTAGATGATCCGCCGTTTCCCCACTCTTTTGACACAAACAACACCAGTCCGTTATTACAAGACCTCGTCTTCTCAGAATATCATTAGTCAATATCTTGCCTAAAGCTGCTGTCCATAAAAAAGGCGGCCTTTGTGGGTGCTTTAGTCCTCCAAATGTTTTTCCAAGGGAAAGAATGTCCTTGTTGCCCGGTAGATAAGTCATAGAACGAGCGTACCGTAAATTTTCCTTTCCTAGAGGGTCGCCAAATCATCACATCTTCAGTTGTGGCAGCAACAGGAGTGTTATACAGCAAGTTAAAAAAATCCACCAGAATATTAACTTCCCAATCATGTGCTTCCCGATTAAGGCTGATGTTCCACTCTTGTGAACCTTGATTAGTTACCCTCAAATCAGCCACCATGGCATCTTGATCCCTTGCAATACTGAAAATAGCGGGATAGGCCTCCATCAACGTTGTGTCACCCACCCAGGTATCCTTCCAAAAGCGAATCCTTCTCCCATCCCCCAGGCACAGCCTAATGTTACTAGCAAAAAAATCCCATCCTTTCCGTATGAACTTCCACAATCCCACTCCATAGGTCCCCCTTCCCTCTTTTGAACCCCAACCCCCCATTTCATGACCATATTTCAAGTTTATCACCCCTCTCCATAGAGCTCCCCTCTCATAATTATAACGCCATAGCCATTTACCTAGTAAAGACCTATTTAGAATCCTCACATTTCTGACCCCCAGTCCACCATTTCCCTTGGAATTGCACACCTTATCCCAGCCCACTAAATGGAACTTAAACTCCCCTCCTATTCCACTCCATAAGAAGTCACGTTGAAGTTTTTCCATTCTACATGCAATGCTAGCTGGGAGAGGGAATAAAGACAAATAGTAAGTGGGAAGATTTGAAAGCGTGCTCTTAATAAGAGTGAGTCGCCCCCCTTTACATAAGTACAACCTTTTCCAACCGGCCAACCTACGCTCAAATTTCTCCAAAACCCCCTCCCAAATGGACTTAGCTTTGAAAGAAGCCCCCAGAGGTAGCCCAAGATACTTCAATGGCAAGGAAGAGACCATGCATCCCAGTATGTTAGCCAATCTACTTATGTTACCTACTTCCCCTACTGCGACCATTTCTGTCTTATCAAGATTAATCTTCAATCCAGAAATAGCTTCAAAACACAGTAGGATGGCCTTCAGTGATTGAATATGTCCTGCATTTGCCTCACACAACAGCAAGGTGTCATTTGCAAATAAAAGGTGAGAAATAATGGTTTGGCCGTGTGAATCTCCCACCGAATAACCAGAAAAAAATCCTCCTCCTACTGCCGCTGTCAACATCCTACTTAGAGCCTCCATTACTAATACAAATAAGAGTGGTGATAATGGATCTCCCTGTCGTAATCCTCTCGAACTGTTAAAGAAACCCACAGGATCTCCATTTACCAAAACAGAGAAACGTGCCGTTGACACACAATGCCTTATCCACTTCCTCCATTTTTCCCCAAACCCGCATCTCCTCAACATATACATCAAAAACTCCCAGTTCACATGATCATATGCCTTCTCCATATCTAGTTTACAAAGAATACCTGGAATTCCCGACCTTATTCTGCTGTTCAAACATTCATTAGCAATGAGCACCGAATCTAGTATTTGTCTTCCTCTTACAAAGGCGTTTTGCGATTTAGAGATAATCTTTTCCATTACCGTGCTCATTCTATTAGCCAGCACCTTTGACAATAACTTATAGACACTGCCTACCAGACTGATCGGTCTAAAATCTTGTGCCTCTATTGCCCCAGCCTTTTTAGGGACTAAAGCAATAAATGTAGCATTTAGGCTTTTTTCAAATTTGCCATGAGTGAAAAATTCCTGAAAAACCAGCATTACATCTTCTCTCACCACCTCCCAGCAAGTTTGAAAGAAAGCCATATTGAAACCATCCGAGCCTGGAGCTTTATCTTTATTCATTTTCCTGAGAACGTTATATACCTCTTCCTCTTCAAAAGGTCTCTCCAACCACGCCATGCTCACTTGATCAATACTCTCGAAAGTGAGACCATCCACCGTAGGTCTCCATGCAATAGGTTCTGACAATAAGTTTTCAAAATGGCCAGCCACTGATCTGACGAAGCAACACCATCAATATTCAGAGACTCAATGGTATTAAATCTCCTATGTGCATTGGCTATGCGATGAAAGAATTTAGTGCATTTATCCCCCTCCCGAAGCCATAAAGCCCTTGACTTTTGCCTCCATGAGATCTCCTCCATTAAGGTCAATCTTTCAAGTTCAGTTTCTACTTGCTCTTTCCGGTTCTTCTCATTGTTTGCGCTCTCTAAGCTTTGTAATTCTTGAAATAAACAATTTTTCTGTCGTGTTATGTCACCAAACTCCTGCTCATTCCAAGTCTTCAAATCCTTCTTTAAAGCTTTCAATTTACCAGCCAACACCTTACTCGGATTACCCTCAAGTAAATAAGAATTCCACCAATTTCTAACCAATTCCACAAACCCCTCCTTTTTTAACCACATATTTTCAAACTTAAAGGGCCTTCTACCCCCTTGCACACCACCCCCATCTAACAAAACAGGAAAATGATCAGAACATAACCTCTGGAGCCTCTTCTGGTTCAGATCTGGAAATTGCAGCTCCCATGCCGGTGAAATAAGGAACCTGTCCAGTCTTGACCAAGTATGATTATTAGACCAAGTGTACTCACCTCCCATTAGAGGAATGTCCATAAGGCCTAACTCAAAAATAAAGTCCGAGAACTCCACCATTGCTGTATTTTGACGTCCCCCCCCTGATCTTTCGCTAGGAAATCTTGTTACATTAAAATCCCCACCAATGCACCATGGAACCTCCCACCAAGAACAAAGTCCAGCCAGCTCATCCCACAACCTTTTCCTCTCACTATCCAAATTAGGCCCGTAAACCCCAGCAAAAGCCCATATAAACCCATCTTCTGAATTTTTGAAGGAACACCCCACCGAGTATTCCCCTATAAACTCATCAATGCACTCCACCACCCTCTTATCCCACATAACCAAAATGCCCCCCGAGGCCCCTTTCGATGGTAAGTAAATCCAACCTACAAAATGACAACTCCAAATGCTTCTAATAATTCTTCTACTAATAAGTTTTAACTTTGTTTCCTGCAAGCAAATGACATCCGCCTTCCATTGTCTTAACAAAGCTCTTATACGAAGACGTTTATTAGACTCGTTCAACCCCCTGACATTCCAACTCAGAATTTTTGGCTTCATTAACAAACTGCTCCAGCCCTTCCTTTATTTCTTCCCCTACTCACACTCCCCTCCTTTCCATCATAATTTATGGACCACGAGAGACACCCTCTTAACAGGATGCGGTGTAAAACTTAAAAACCTGACCATGAGTCTAATAATTTAAAATAAAAAACACACCATATATGGTTATTTTTCACATTCTAATTCTAAAATCTAAAACCTAAACCCTTAAACCCCAAATCATTTTAGGACCACAACCAGTCATTACTCCAGCTGTTCCTCAAGGTGGCCAGAGATATGCCTTAGTCGGTGGGCAAGATATCCAAACCCTAAAACCCACCACTCCAGCTGCTGTAGCAAGAGGTGGTAGGAGATCCAAACCACCCCAAAATCGGGGGCCAGCCCCCAACCCTGCCTTTTTCCTAGTTTAATTGCATTTTATGATTTTATAGGTCTTATTCAGTGTAGGTGACCCTATTTTGTTCATCAGTAAAAAGATAACGTGTCAACATTGGATTGAAGGGTCTTAGAAAGCTACTTTACATCACATCCTGTTTTAAGATAAATTCAAGATGAAAATATTAAGCAATCTGACAGTGTCGTACCCTGAGAAGATTCATAAGAATCCTCAAGTTATCCCTTGAGCTAACGTATCTTGTCATTATGGCCGAATTTGAACGATCCAGTAGCATATCTCCCAACAGCTGAAACCGAACAAAAAAACAAACTTCTCAGCAAATTGAATTTCAGAATTATTTAAATTCTTTTCAGCAAACAGTATAAAGTCAAGAGTTGCATTATATCAACAGGGGAAAATCATTCCTTGGTCTTGACCTCCATGCATATGTAACTCCACCCCCCACCCCTTTTCCTTTTAAATATTTGGGCCAAATGTCCAGCACCGGTCATACCTTGATGGCTTGTCGTCTGGTGATGTAATTAGTAGATTCCAGTAACTTTGAGTTATATTCAGCAAAGAACTGCAAACAGTGAAAAAATGGAGAATGTCAAGTCATGACCGATCAGAAGCCTTAGGTTAACTGCCCAGCAGGGAGACAAACTCATGTCAGCATATTTGGTGATTCATTTCCCCATTAGCTTAGGCTTTTAATTAAGTGGTTACTGCCATGGTATGAGAACAAATAATCCTGACTTCAAAATCTGCCTCCATTTGATGCTTCCATTAACTTAGTGGTGTTTGGATGTTGAGATGAGATGAGTTGAGATCATCTCAATATCCAAACGGGGCCTTAGCCTTTCTAGAATCTAAACCCACATATACGGGGGAGTATAAGAACATTTGATCTAATTAGTAGATTCACCTGTTCTTGACAAGCGGTAATTTATGAGCACCTCATCAATAAGAGTTTCCAAACTTGGTAGTACTATTTTTTTTTTTATACAAGTAAAATTTTATTGATATGAAAAGACATAGCCCAAGTACACAGGGAGTATACATCAAATACGCCTAAAAACCACTAAGCACTAGTGAGAGATACAATAGTAACAATAATAATAATGGAAACAAAAAGAACAGGATTGCCAATGAGTTGTCATTAAAAATGTTCTTTCTCAATTTTTATCTCCTATACATAGATTAAACTACCCTTGATACACTTTAAATTGAGTGTACATGACATAAGTTTCTTCTAGTCTTCTTGTGTTTGTAACAAGAAGCAACCAAAGTGAAAGATAACTTACCCAGTCATAATTCTTAGAAAGAAACTCCGCAACAGTTGATTTATGCCTTGTCAGGAGTTCCTGCAAGAAAAAATGAACAACTGCATCAGAATGAACCTGGTGCAATAGTGACTCTGTAAGTGCATGGATTAAACAAAATGATAGCAAAAAGGCCCCAATACTGTCATTGGAAAATTGAATATGTATACATAATATATTATATTATAATGAGAAAAAACGTTTTATGCAGACTCATGCATAAAGATCTTCAACAGACAAAATATAATAGAATTATGGGCCAGGAGATGCACTGATAGAAAAAACAGTGATACTAGATAGGAAAACAGATCAGGCATTCAATACATTCAACACTATGGCTTTGGCTGAATAGAATGCAACAATTGACAGTCTAACTTAGCAAAGTGCAACATCATGCAGTTCTAACTTCTCAAATAGGACATATTTACAAAAACACAAACCAGACTACTTCCAGAAAGGTAGTTTCTCAAATTGAAAAAAAAAAAAAATTTACCCTTATTTGGAATTGACAGAATAATACAGATGATTGCGACTCATGAGTACATCTGTGTCAGTTAGACTCACCTTAAAAGTTGCGGCAGCATCTGCAGCAATGTCAAAATTTGGAAGTTGAATATAATCAAAAAACTTCTTCATGTGCTGAGATTCCAAAACATATCTGCAGTTAAACCAGGAAGAATCCGATAAGTCGTAAAGCTTACACCAGACAAACATCATTAAGAAATCAGCTAGAAATAAATTGAAATTTGACTGTGATTGATAATGAATAGATAGATGTAAGTAGGGAAAAAAGGCATATTAATTGATCATTTGATTTCACTGCAGTAGCCAGCCCAAAAATGATACCAACTAGACACTACAACTAGCATCATAATTTTTTTTTGATAAATAAAATGTACATTGAAAAACAACTAGCATCATAATTGCTCAAGACTTTATTGATATAATAGTTCATAAGACCAAAAGCCAGGCCATTTCACTGACCTTGCAACACTCTGGTGACGAATGCACTCCCTCAGCATAGCACCATAGTGTAATGCCATGTCTGTGTTTTCATAACTAAACAGAACAACATTCTACCATTAGAAGATGAAGATCAATACGAGCCAATTATGAAAAACAAGTTTTGAAAAGCCTAAACAACTGACATCAAAGGAACAGATTACAACTTAAAAAAAATTGTCTAACCTAAAGACTTATGAAAAGGGGCATCATGAATTAATAGCAACATAGAGCACTCCCAATCGATTTCGTATCTTGTTATCTATAATATGCCACCAATATTCACTTTTTCTATTTTACCGAGTGACTTCTACATACTGCCAGACATCAACTTATCTATTTTTCTCTATATCATTCAACTAATCTTTTTTATTTATTTTTATTCATTTCAAATATTTCTTCTAACTACTAATGAATTTATAATATCCTCAAATCTTTTGATATTTTCAATACCTCCCTATATATAATATGACATAATTCTGTCCTATACACACAAAATATAAATATCAATAAATTTCTTTTATGTTCAAGTACCAACATATATATATACATATATGTATATGTATATATATATATATATGAAATTTTATGCCCAAGTTTTATAGTTTAATAAAAAAGTTCAAGAACCATCATAGTCAGCCAAAGCAATAATCCCAGTCTCTTCTGATATCTGTAATTAAACATATATTTATGAATAGCTTTTAAAAATCAATGTGGCTGGAAGTAAAATATGAAGAAATAAAAGAGTTTTTATAAATAAAAAAAAGTGGGGAATCAGGAATGCAGAGGAGAGAAAAAATTAAAAAAATTTAACATGTATAAACAGTGAAAGCCAGATCTAGCAAGATTACTGTAGCACACTGGAAAATCAAGATAAAATAGAAGAAGATCCATTGGAGCTCATTTTTGGATAAATATTGAGTTATTTTAGATAAATGTGTGTTTTACATGATCCATTGGGAGTGCTCTAACAGCAATGTAAATGCCTGATAATTATAATGGTTCAATGAATAGTTAACTAAATAAGCTCAAATCCTCAAGACAAGGGAAAGAAAAGGTTTAAGCATCTCGCTACATGTTTCACGAGCTGTATGAGATCCAGCACTGAATGGCCAAGATTTTAACATAAATAGATGCATTACAAACCAAAGTTTGCTTTGGAAAAATTTTCCAAAATATGAATTCTTTAACTTCAAGTTTTGTACTTGAAATTACTTACCAAAAAAAAAAAAATTTGTACTTGAAATTAAAATTTTTTAATCAAACCAAATTCTTGGTTGGTAAAAAACTGAAGTAGTTTACCACCTAGTCTAGAAGAAGTGCTTAATATTTATGAACCCAAACCACTTTGAAGTTCAGTTGATTTATTTTCTAGAGCTGGGTCATAACAACATTGAAGCAAATCTTGGTTTCCATAAAAAGAAACTTTAATATGAACTTGATAGATCAAGAAGATAACATTAGAATTCTCTCAAAGGATTCGATTATACCTAGTTCAAATAGGAACATACCAGATATCACAATCAATTTAAACTGATTTTTCTTCAGCCAATGAGCGTAGCTCAAATGACACTTTTTTCCTTTCCAGGTAAGTGAAAGCACACCTAGAATTATATGCACGATTTTTTTTGAGCCTCAAAGATTATATGGGCCTTGAAGACCCGACCAGAGATCATGAATGGAATAATAAGGGGTAACAATTCCAAACCACTTCCAATAGTGGCTTACCCTGTTATCAGAATATCCATTAGATCTATGTTTGCTTCCAAGTAATCAGATGCAATTAGTCTTGAATGAACTTGTTGCCTTTGCAAATTTGCAACAACTTGAGTGGCATCTTTTCGAGCCTGGAAACAATGATCTGTGTCAAGATTAATACAAGCTATGATTTGTAGACACAAACACAAGGTGTCAGATAGTCGTTTTTGGTTATTAATGCTATGTTGACAGTTGCTCCACTATGTTTTCTGGCTGAAAAAGCGTATAAGAGGAACTCTCAATGGTATTTCCTTGTGAAATAATAATGTGAAAAAAAATGGCTCTATTCATTCTAGCATGTAGAAGAAGCGTATTGAAACAATCATGAATCTATAACCATGTGCAACTGTAATCAAGACATGCACAATCTCATCAATTATTCAAATTAGAAGCGTAAATTAAAAAAATAAATAGGTGACAAGTAGGGTTGTGCAAACAGAAACCAGGACTGAACTAGCCAAAACCGGCAGAACTGGCTGGTTATTCACCGGAGCCAGTTGGTCACCTGTCCCAACTTTTTAAAAACAAAATTATGGCTGCGTTTGGATATTAAGATAAGCTGAGCTGAGCTCTTTATGAATAGTAATGAATTGAGTTGGTAAAGTGAGTTATGTGGGGCCCATCTAAGATGAGTTGTTTGAATGTTAAGATAAGTTTAGAGATGTTTATGGAAATTTGAAAAAGGTTGTGGGTCCCACATATAAAGAGGTGTTGAGTTGAAAAATGTTGTAGGTCTCACATGTAAAGAGGTGTTGAGTTGAGATAAGTTTAGTAATTTGAGAGTTGGGTATTTGAATATTAGACTCAGCTTAAAATTAGACTAAACTGAGTTGATCTTAGTTGAGTTTAACAACCGAATGAGGCCTTGATATGGTCTTGGTCTAGGTGACTCGATTCACACAATCCGCATCGAACCAATATAACAATATAAACTTATTACTTATAAAAAAAAACATAAACTTACTACTTATAAAAAAGTAATATAAACTTCTTATACTTTTACATTTATAGGAAGTACAACCCTCATATAATCAATGATCTAATTCACAGTTATAGTCTTGTAGTATGGTGGCAATATCAACTACAAAAAATAAAACCGAACAAAGATTAAGTTTTATTCCAAAAAAATAAACATCCAAAGCCTTTTTCTTTTGGCCAAATTTTAAGTTATTAAAAATGTGTAATATACATTTTTATTTTAGAACCAAACTTTTGAGTTTTAGAGAATAACAATCTTTTGAGATTTTAATGGAACTTGAGAGTTTTTAATGTTTATAGGACAATGAGCATTTTTACAAATATTTAGAGGCTAAAAATATCAACTACAAAAAATAAAACCAAACAAAGATTAAGTTTTATTCCAAAAAAATAAACATCCAAAGCCTTTTTCTTTTGGCCAAATTTTAAGTTATTAAAAATGTGTAATATACATTTTTATTTTAGAACCAAACTTTTGAGATTTTAAGGGAACTTCGGAATTTTTAATGTTTATAGGACAATGAGCATTTTTACAAATATTTAGAGGCTAAAAATATCAACTACAAAAAATAAAACCAAACAAAGATTAAGTTTTATTCCAAAAAAATAAACATCCAAAGCCCTTTTCTTTTGGCCAAATTTTAAGTTATTAAAAATGTGTAATATACATTTTTATTTTAGAACCAAACTTTTGAGTTTTAGAGAATAATAATCTTTTGAGATTTTAAGGGGACTTGGGAATTTTTAATGTTTATAGGACGATGAGCATTTTTACAAATATTTAGAGGCTAAAAAAGCGAGTACGTTAGGTCCTTGGGCGGTGGATGGGCATGAAAATGCAGTAAAACTCTCAAATTAAGGGTGACAATCCTAGTTGATCATATCTCAGTCCAAGAGCCAGTCATACTTACCTCCAAATTCAATTTCGGAAGACATAAAATCAGAAGCTGCAGTGTGTTCTCTTTAAAAAACTCCTGGGTCAATTGTGCACAAGCTTCTGCAACTGGCTCAGATTCACTATCTCCGTAAAGAATTGACTTTAGCTCCCTTAAATTTTTACACAACTCCGACATCTGCTAAGAAATGCATAGTTGAAAAGCAAGGTAAATTTACAAAACTGAGAAAACTAACAAATAGACAAAAAGGTCGAAAAATTCCAAAACCCTAGCACCAGAAATATATATATTTTTTGACACAAAAATATTCTAGTTTCACTATCCCACTAAATTTAGATAATAAAAATATTTCTCATATAAATCACACAGTTCGACACTTCAAACACAAAATAACCTATATATACATTAAACATTGCTGTAAAAAATTCTGCACGCACAAATATTTTTGATAAGTTCTCCGATAGGGTATTAATGGCCGGGGACTAGCTTTGCAAGAGACCTTCAACCCAGGTCGAGGTGTGCAGAAGGGCATCCACAACCTCCAATTAGAAGGTAAGGATCACTCATTAGATTTTTAATCTCTTATATGCTACTGGGTTTTTCATTCCATAGAACAACAATATCAGCATCGGCTAAACATGAAAAAAAAATTATCAAAAGTGATCAAGAAAAGCACGAAAAGCTCTTAAAGCTCAAACTGATATCAAATTTACCTAACTTAACCGATTCTTGTTTTAAGCATATTGGGAAAAGGTCAAAAACAAAAAACAAAGCAAACGAAGACAAGACAAACATCTGGTAAGGATAAAAATTATGATTCAAATGATTAAACTGACTTTTTCCCATAGAATGTGCAAGCGCAGAACGAAATTCAGGTATTCAATTTTCCATACTCTTTCCTCTAGAACCAGAATTTATAAGCCACCTCAGTAACTGAGATAGGAGCCACTATTTACCTTGATTGAGATCACTTTTTCGTTTCTATCATAAAACCAAATCCCCCCAACTTTCTTAAAAAAAAACTAAAACTAAAACTTTAACAGAAAATAAAAATAAAAAGAAAATCTCATAATCATCCCGATCCGCTGCGGATCAAAGCGGACTAATTCGATGGCGAATGATCCGAATAGAGAGGAAAAGAGACAGAAAGAGAAGCAAAAGACGAACCTTCTCCTCGCGCTTGCTCTCGCGGGTATCGGAGCTGCCGCTGCTACTGCGCTGGGCGTAGAGGAGGAGATCGCGGGTCTGGCGGACGACGTCGGGAGGGGTGCGAGGCTTAGACTTGAAGAGGCCCTTCATATTAGCGGTCTCCGAAGGAAGCACGGGCTTCTCTAGCTGCTTCTGCGGCTGAGGGAGCCCCTTCGCCTTCGGCGCCGCCGATGACGGATTCGACACACAGTTCCCTATTTTGTCTCTCTATCTTTATCTGTCCCACTCAAGGGGTTTCCGTTCTCTCTCTGTCACCGGACTTCCGTTCACGAGGATGATGGTAACAGAGATGGAGAGGATTTTATTCGAGTGCATCCATGGTCGCCAATGGAAGATTGACAGCTCACTCTTTCATACAACTTTTTTAAAAAGAAAATTATAATTTATAATATAACAGATCATTCTCAATAATTTAAAAACTCAGTCAAAGCACAAAAAATTCAAAAGTGTTTCACACAACTCGATCACTCTTGTAACCTTGTTGGATGATCCACCACTCGCTGTCCCCTTGCTAGATGAGTGAGATTTTGGGATTTGATCTGGAGCTAGCGACTAAATGAAATGATTGAAATTAAGATAAAAATTAAATAAAATATTATTAAAATATTATTTTTTTAAAATTTTAAAAAATTAAATTATTTCTTATATTTTATATAAAAATTTAAAATAATTATAACCATAAAAAGAAATAAAACTCTTTTCGAATCTAAAATAACTTGGAATAGTTTAAAATTTTTGAACATATATTTTAGATTGTTCCATTTGGTTATACAGATGAGATATTTTAAATAGTAATGAATAAAATATTATTATAATATAATTTTATAACATTAATTTTGTATTGAGATTTGAAAAAGTAAAATTGTTTATTATATTTTATATTAGGATTTGAAAAAGTTGTAATAATGAATTGAGATGAGATGAGATGAGTTTTTTGATTTTGTATAACCAAACAAGGCCGTATTGTTTGTCGAGTTTATTAGAATAAGGTTCAGTTTAGTAGTAGAAAATTTTGAAATAAGAATTTTAAGATTTTAAGATAAAATATATTTTAATATTATTATTATTTTAAAATTTAAAAAATTTAAGAAAAAGTTAAATTATTTATTATATTTTGTATAAGAATTTGACAAAATTATAATAATGAGATAAAAATTTTAAAATTGAGATGAAAATTCTTATGTGCCAAACCAAACCTAAATAATAAAATATTAATAGGATTTTTTTAAAACATGTTTTGCATCAACATTTTTAAAAATAAATACATAAAATTAAAATATATTTAAATATAATTTTTTAAACTAGTTTTTATTTTAATTGTTTTAAAGATTGTTTTAAATTTTAGGTTTTGTATGAATTTAGACAAATAACAAGTAAAAATATATATTTTTCAAATTAAAAGATGTTTAAATTTCAAATGAGACCTTGGGATAAGGCTAAATAAGAAAAACTAGAAAATTGATAAATGAGACTGGACCGATGTGTTCGGTTCGGTGTAAAATCGATTCTAATTTCACAAAATCGGTTCAAAATTAGTTTTGTTCCAGTTTTACCTTTTATAATATCGGACCGGATCAGTTCATATATATATATTATATATAAAATATTTTTTATATTATATTATATGCTAAATTATTAATTAATATAATATCAAATTTTAAAATCTTATTATTTGTTGCCCAGATGACTAACATAAGAGGGGGTGAATTGATTTGTATTTAAAAATTAACAATTATAAATCAGATACACAATATAAAATATAAACAAAATATGAAACAACAATAAATATAAAGAGTAAGGATAAGAAATGAGCAAACTCAGTATGTTAACTAGATTCGGCCCCACTGCCTATGTCCTCGTCTCAAGTTACCTCTTAAGGATCCTCAAATTCACTTTCAACCTCCTTCAGGTGGAGATAGAAACCTATTACACATTTGAACAACACCGCTACAAGGATCCGTGTAGAACACCATTTATACTTGATATCACCTTACACGTGGTGATTCAACGATTCTCTGTGTAGAACAATTTTTACAAGCACAAGGGTTATACACACTTTTACTGATACAAGAGCTGATAGTGAGTAGGTTATCAAAGAACATTCATCAATGAGTGAAATAAGAACAAGCAAACTATATCTCTTTCAAAATGAATAAGGGTTAAGGCTCAATACTTAAAGAAGAAAGTGAAGGTTTTGAATGAATGTTTTATGTTATTGGTGTTGTAAATTTGAAACTTTCAAATGATCTATTTATAGGTATATGAGATTTCATATTCAAATTTAAAAGGATTCACATAACAAAGACAACATTATTCACTTTTTCAAAAAATTCAAATAAAAATTTCTTCTTTTTCAATTGTTAAAGATAATATCATTCATTTTTCAAAAAATTCAAATAAAAGTTCTTTTTTTTCATTTGTCAAATACAACATCATTCACTTTTCAAAATTTTCAAATCTAATATTTTTACTTTTCACATATGACAAAAAGAGTACTATTTACTTTTCAAAATTTTCAAACAAAATCATATACCTTTTGCATAAGTCAAAAAGAGCATTAATCACTTTTGGAAATATTCAAATAAAACATGCACGTGTAAAAAATGACAATAAATCATTTTTTGTATTTTCAAAATTCAAATCTTTAATCATGTCATACACATGTGAAATATAACAATCAATCATCTTTCAAAATTTTTAAATTTAATTTTCAAAATATTCATGTACATGTGAAAAATGTATTTTAATGCTTTATGATAAAATATTAATTTTGAGCCTTAATTCTAATTTCAAATTTTTAAGAGATTTAAAACATTAATCTATGAGTTTTAATGTGAACTTATTCCGTTCTTCCTCATGCTTGGTTTCTTGATATGCTTGACTCCATTGTGTAGACAACTTGAGCTTGAGACTCATTTATTCGTTAAATTCATTTGTTATCATCAAAATCCATATGTAAATATATAATTACACAAAATTTGAAACCATGGGTTCAACATTATTCATGTCTAATAATCTAATAACATAAAATAATATAACAGCTGATATAACATCAAATTAATTTTACAAATCTTAATATATATTTTAACATTTCATATGACATAAAAAAAATTAATTTTAGAACATAAAATATTAAAATTAATATAAGATAAAATATTGATCTTAAACATGAACATTAATATTAAGTTATTAATATAAACTTACTTTAAATTTATATATATATATATATATATCAAGAATAAATATATTTTATGGCATAATAAATTATAATATATATTCTTTTATATATATATTTTTACACATTTGATCACATGTACTCATATAAAAAGTGTATAGTCTAACTTATATAAAATATAATCAAATTCGGTGGTATACTAGTATCTTTCTCTATTCTAGAACAATTTTGTGATGTTTTTATTATTAAAATTATACCCAAAAAAATCAGACTGAAACAGATAAAACCGGTAGTTTCAGTTTCGATAATGAATTAGTTCGATATCAGTTTTTCAATTCTCAAAACTAATGTATATCGATTAGATTTTAAAATATATCTAAAATCAAATCGAATCAAACCGATTACACTCCTACCCTTGATGGATCGAGTCAAGGACCAAGGTAGTCACATCGGCACCATCGTTAACATTATTAGCGAATGAATTTTTAAATTAATATCTCTTACAATTAAAATTTAAATTTATATTAACATAACTTTCACATTGTCTACAAATATAATTTTTCTTTTCGCCCAGAGAGTACCTTTTTTCTAAATATATATTTTGAAATGTTTAGAACACTAATAATAGACTCAATATGACTATATTTTGGCCAAAATTTAATTAGGTTGCATAAAAACTCATTGTAATAGACTCAACAAAGCTACAATATTTTTAACTTCTATTATTTTCACTGGCTAAATCTATTGAGTCCAAGTTGTTGGCTAAATATTATTTTGGTATAAAAAATTTCCTCTTTCCTGCATGCTTTTTAGTCATATCTTGTCTGTACCATCCAGTAGCTAGTAGATATGAGGAAGTGTACTAGTTTTATTCTTCATTAAATTCCTCATCCAAGCAACTTTGAAAAATATATAGTTGAAAAAATATTATTATTGTAAAAAAAAAAAAACTGTTAGAAAATTTGATCTGTTGATAAATTAATGTGTAATTTTTTAATAACGAATAAATATTTAAATTACAATTAGAAATAAAATAAATAAAAGGATTAAAATCAATATTTTAATATAATAGTGATGGATTTAGAGAGTTTTTATTTGATATTATTGTAAAATGACTTATTAAATTTGTAAAAATGAATTTTCTAATCAAATTTTGGCTAAACTTTATTGAATCTATTACTAGTATTCTTAAACTACCGTTGTTTGACTATTCACATTTTTTTAAAAGAAAAAAACAATAATTTAAAAATAAAACATATTGAAACATTTAAACTCTCCTTATTTTGTTGATGTGAAATCAAACAATAGTATCACATCAATATAACATAATAAGCAATACATTGTCAATTAGTATAAAAGAAAAAACATTGAAGGATAACATTTATCTATCTATTATAAAAGAAAAGGCAATAATATAAGGATAAAACGTATCTTTCATTTATTCTTTTAAAGAAATATTACAAATATGATTATTTTTCTTCCTTGATTATATTAGCGTATCAAATTGGGATCATCTATTTCCTCATTGCATTATTCTATTCTCACTCGTATCAGCTTAAATTAAAAAAAAGAGGGATTTTTTTAATAAGATTATAATAATTAGTCGGTGTTGCCAAGTGGCAAGTATGTATAATAATTCAAAGTATTTTTTTTTTTTTTTTTGAGAAAAAATAATTCAAAGTATTGAAAAGATATGCTGCCGATAGTTTTTTATGCTAAGAAAATGGTTTACTCTGCAGCTTTGTGACCTAAGAGCAATGCTACACAATCTCTCAACCTCTACACATCACTTTTTTTTTTCAAATTTTTAATATTTAAAAAAAAATTTGAGTTTATTCTTCTTGAATTAATTCAATTCTTTTATTCATTATTCATATATTAAATATTTGATAAAAGAAAAAAATAATAAAAATTAAAAAAAAAAGTGGTGTGTGAAGGTTGTGTGAATAGTAAGAGGTTGTATAGATTTTTTTGGAGTGTTCTCTTTTGTTTGCACTCAAGGATATTCTATTTGTTTATTATTTTATCAATCATCTTCATATCAAGTTAGGATTATAGTGAAGCCTAATAACAATACACTTAATAGTAAGAATCGCTAGATACCACAAGGATCCCATAAATTGATGTGGTACTGTGTCATGTTAATTTTTACTTTTTATTTTTTGGATCTCATTTTCAGCCCTTGTCCTTTTCCTTTCCCTATTCTTTAGTTCCCAAAACCCAACCCGTCGTTCCTTTTCTTCATTCCTTTCCATCATCATCCCTAATAGCCACGTTTTGCAGTCGTCGCCGACAGTTCCAATCCCCATCGTTGGAGCCCTCAATCCTGCACCCCACCAGAAGTACATACGAAACTCTGTCTGTGAATCTTCTTTCTTGCACATATTATTTCAAACAAACTAATAAAAGAGAGCCTAATATTAGGGGTGTGCAGCAGAGTGTTGGGTTTTTTGCTCCTTTAGTTAGTCACACATGGGTAAGAAATAAAGAAGAATCATGACCCAATGCCTATAAAATGAGACTTAGCCTTCTTAGTAAAGTGTACCAATCAAATACTTTGTTAATAACTTTTGACTTTAGTTAAATTCTTCTATTGTCTATTTTTGTAAATGAAAATTCTATACACCATACTATTATCCTATTTGTCTCCCACTAAGTAAGATGTGACACATTTATCACTATTGAATGATCATTTATTACATGCTTTTTATTATTAAATAGTGATAAATGCGCCACATCATATATAGCAGAATGCAAGTGAAATAGTCGTGTGGTGTATAACATTACTCGTAAAGGAAAATGGGAAGATGTGTGAATTAAAATTTTGTTGATGGGGAAAGCTCTGTGGGTGCGTTTGAAGTGAAGAGAAAAATTGTGTGATTATAACAATTTTCACATAGTGGATTTTTTTTATTTAGGTCTAATGGTTTTCCTCCTGTTTTGAGAGTTTTTCACGTAAAATTTTGTGTTGTTATTATTTTTCTATTTTTCTTGATATTCTTGCAAATAGTAGATTATAGGGAGTGAATTTGAGAGGTCCAAATTCTCAACACAAAGCCCCGCACCCACATGGTGGGTTAGGCAACCCTGCCCAATTTTATATAAATATATATTTATACATATTTATAAATATATATTATTAATTTTACTATATATAAATATAGAAATAATATGTATTAAATGTAGTTTTTACTTAATATATTGTGTAAGTTAATGTAGTCTAATATAACCTTTATATAAGAGGTCAATGCAATTCAAGAATCTCACTTAAGCATGTAAAAATCCTACCCCCACCTCCACTTGGGCAGGTAGCACCCATACCTAATACAATGAACTAAATAGAACAGAACAAAACAAATGTGAAAAATAAAATCCCACCAACATCTAATTCCACAAAATCAAAGCAAAAGAAATCCCTAAAACTCCCAATGCAAAGTCAACACCAGTAGCACCAAAATTCAACCAAAACTTTGTGTTAATAACCCAAACCTATTTCCCTAGCACCAAAATTCAACCAAAACTTTGTGTTAATAACCCAAACCTATTTCCCAAATCGGCTAACTATAAGCACCACACAACCCTGAATCAGAGACACGATCAACAAAGACGAACAAAAATCTTCTTTCTTGCATGCATTATTTCACCCCAACTAGTGGCGACTGAACACACCGGTGTGTGGGGGAGCTGGCATAAGTTTTTGTTTGGGTCTTTGGGAAGGGAAAGGGGGAGAAGGACTCGGCGTGGGAAAGATAAAGAAAAAAAATTATAAAATTTAGAGATTGTTTAGATAATGAGATGAGATGATTAGTTTTTAATGTTATTTTTATTTTGAAATTTGAAACAATTAAATTGAGATTTAAAAAATTAAATTTTTTATTATATTTTGTATAAGAATTTAGAAAAAATTGTAATGATAAAATGAGATGGTTTCTCAATTAAAATGATCCCTTAATTAACATGGCAGAGTGGGCCTGCCACATATCCTTTGTATCTCTAGTATTTTTCTAATATTAATGTTAATATTACCGTTAATCAGATATTCTAGTGTGTTTGATGGAGGTATCCACATCTTTCTTCTTTAGATTCTTTGTTCAAAAAAGCGTAAACTTAATTGAATAAATCCATGTTTCTTTTACATGTACTTGTTTATTATGAAATAAACATACTTTGTAAAAGAAGATGAATGTACTTTTCAGTTTCACCAAACACATTGCTTTTTCAAAGAATGATGTTCCAATTATTTCAAAATAAGGAGGAAAATCATACTCCATAAGACATAATATTAGACAATGGATCAAAATCTATTTTTAATTTGAATAAGTCAATTTGATGATCAAAATCATACTCGCATAGGATCTTTGGTTCCAAATCCCTCAGTTTTATTTGTCTTGTGTTTTATGTATTGGTTTTGGAATGATTGTCATGGCCCACCCCATTAAGTCTTGCACTTGCTTAATTTATCTATGAAATGTTTGCTTGCCTTAAAAAAAAAAAAGTCAATTTAATGAGTAGAAAAGAACAACAAGACTTTGGTATCGTTTGAATTGTGAGTTGAGATAAAGTTGAAAATTGAATAAAATGTTGTTAACATATAATTTTTTAATATTATTATTATTTTAAAATTTGAAAATGTTGAATTGTTTATTATATTTTGTGTGAGAATTTAAAAAATTGTAATAATGAGATAAAACACTTCTTGTATCCAAACGACGCTGTCACATCTTAGACATCAACATGGCATCAAGGCATAAGAGAGCACTAAGAAAATGTACAATGTTTTGTCAATACCACGACAATAAATTTACTTATATATATCTCTAAAGAATCATTCTACTCATCATCCATATATTATATATTATATTTGATTTTTATTTTTATTATTTTTTACTTTATTCTTGCTAAACTACAGGAATGGGTAGTGATAGGGTTATTCATCTACTACCCAAGTTCATTTCAAGTTTTTATTTATTTATTTTTTTATCATTTTCTATTAAGTATTTTTTTAATATCCTTAATCACTAAGAAAAAATTAAAAAATATATAATTTTACTAATACTCACTTTTTTAATTATTAAGTAAAATAAAAAATTTTAAAAAAATCAAATACAAAAAAGGTAGTAAATGGATAGTAGTACAATAGTAACCTTATCATTATTGATTCAAGGAACTTCACTAGTGTGAGTCTGTGAGCAGCAACGTCGCAACTTTGCCCATGCATCCAACCAAAAGGTGGAGGGGGCCTTTCCATCAATCATTCAATGCCTTATCCCAAACACAACTTTACGTGTATCTTTTTGTTGCTTTCAAGCCATTACTGGTCATCTTCAAAATGTGCCTTTCAACCACAAAAACTTATTGGGTTCGGCTTGGGTCTTATTACTTTTATAACAGGAAATTTCCCGTTAAATAAACCTATGTCGATTAGAGGTTATCAATTTGATGTCATGTAGATATCTTCTTTTTTGCGCCAAAAATTTGGATAATCCAGCAACTAAACATATATATTTACTATTTTTCTTAGCTGAACTCATTTGACGTATATTCATCAAAATCATTTTTCCTTTATGGTAAACTACTTGCTTGCACGAAGAAGAACACGCAGCAAAAACTTGGAATATTAGAACACTAGCAAGAACCAATGTCATGTATATATCTCCTTGTTTTTTCTATACATTGGCCACTATGACTGAATGAATATCTCATATCTTGCTTATACGCTGTCTACTAAAACTCATTTGAAAAATTGGCAAGAACTAACTGTAAAATTGTGGATTGGTAAATGTGAAGTGGGATATTGGTGTTATTTATGAAATAGTTTTGGCAAGAAAACCAAATAATAACTAACAAATAAAACCAGATATCCCACTTCACATTTACCAATCCACAATTTTCTAATTAGTTCTTGTTAGTGTTCCAAATGAGTTTCGGTGGCTAGCGTATAAGAAAAATGAGATATCTATTCAGTCATAGTGGCCAGTGTATATAAAAAATAGGGAGATATATACGCAACATCGGTTCTTGCTAGTGTTCAAATATTCCAAGTATTTGCTGCTCATTCTTCTTTGT
This sequence comes from Carya cathayensis, assembly GCA_011037825.1. Taxonomy (NCBI): domain Eukaryota; kingdom Viridiplantae; phylum Streptophyta; class Magnoliopsida; order Fagales; family Juglandaceae; genus Carya; species Carya cathayensis. The sequence goes on along the minus strand of QGSO01000362.1, from coordinate 624,280 downwards.
GCAAGCAAGTAGTTTACCATAAAAGAAAAATGATTTTTATGAGTATATGTCAAATGAGTTCGGCTAAGAAAAATAGTAAATATATATATATGTTTAGTGGCAAGTATATCCAAACTTTTCGCATTCTCACGCCAAAAAGGAAGATATCTACACAACATCAAATTGGCAACCTCTACACGACATCGGTTTATTTAACAGAAAATTTTCTGTTATAAAAGTTTACAGGACCCAAGCTCAACCCAAAGTTCTTTATGTGATTGCATTTTCACAACTGCACCAATGCAACTTTTAGTGTCCTTCCCTGTAACAGCCCGCTAAAATTATCAGTTTTGGATTTTTTTCCCGACAGCAATCACATCTCTCTCGTCTTTACCCTCATTTGGAATCACGCGTATAATTTATCTTTTTCGTAAATTACGTATTCTGTTCTTCCCTTACAAAAGAGGATTGCCGGCGTCAATCTGGTTCCTTTATGGCATGCGAGAAGGTTCATTTTCGGAGAATTATTGCACCTTTCAATAATTTATAACAAACAAAATCTGCATCAAATTTATTTGTCTCTAGGAATGGTGGGTGCCCACCCACCACACAAGTTAATCGATCATGACTAGCCTAGAAGTTGTGTAATTATTGCACAAAAATCCATCATCTGGATTGGCCTTTTTAGGAAGGAAATAAAATAAAAAATTAAAAAATAAAAAAAAAAAAACCCAAAAATCTCTCTCTGCTCTCTGTCTCGCTGTTTTTCCGTACCCCACCCTCTCACGCCGATACCGGACCACCGCGATCCACCGTCGTTCAGCCCACCGAGTATCTCGGTTTTTCCCTCCTTCCGCGATTTCTCTCTCTCTCACAGCCCTTCTCTCTCTTCTCACCCCTCCCTACTTTGCCTCAGGTATCAGAAATTAACCTCACAGCCACCATAGATCAAGCTCCTCTGGAAGACGATCCCGGTGGCTGGGATGTGCAAGGGATCTTGTAGGGGTTATTTGTGATGGTGAGTTTGGTGGGTGTGGGTTATTATTTGGATCTGAGAGTAATTTAGTGACAGATATGGAAGCAAAAGATATTGGGGTTTCTGTTTTGAGATTAATAGACGAAGATGGTTCGGGCTCTGTCAGTCTACTCTACGTGACGACGCCTCCGAATAGGGAGCTTCGAACCATGGGAGCTGAAACCAAAAAGAGAACTTCTCCTTCAACCTTTTGTGGGCTTTGATGAGCACGACCTCACAAACCCATTACATGAAGATCCTCTTTCTGGGTCTTAAAGATGACAACCATAGAGAAATCCCATGTTGTCGACGTAGAGGTAACTGCTAGCCGGAGGGCGTGATGTGTACTTCCATACGGGAGACCGAGTTCGTCGTCGGAGGCTTCAAGAAGGTAACCGAGTTCCAGCTGAGAGTCGCTGGAGTAAGATGTTTGATCGAGAACTACCGATGATAGCTCCGGAGCAGCAACAAGTATCTCTTCTTCGAAGCTTCTGATCACAGATTCAAGCCCCTGGATCTTTGGGTCCAGGTCACGTTCCGTTACCGTGTCCTCATCCAAGATATGGAGTAGGTCGTCCTAGATCCACTGCTTTCGGGGGCGTTCTCTTGGCTCTCATTGAAGGAGTCGGGATCATGCTCAACCATGTTTTCAGCATGCAGAAAACAGATGCCCAAGGTCAAACCCCTTCTCTGGTGGTGGACTGTAAACATGGGAGCTGGAAGAAGAGTCCAAGCCGTTGGATCAAGCACATCGATGCACGGTCAGGTGAGGAACACGTGTTTCGGGGGATGATCCCTGAAGATCAAATTCCTTCCAAGGAGTTGAGTTAAATTACCAACTTAAAAAGAAAATAATAATAATAATAATAATAATAATAAAACTGAACTTGACTTAACATGGCATAAACTTA